>JAQZBX010053595.1:0-18843 GCA_029593785.1 Cabassous unicinctus | reverse complement strand
TTCAACAAACATTTATTAATCAAATCCTTCATGGTAAGCACTAAATATTATTCAGGTAATAAAGAATTGATTCACAAGTTAGTCATGACATTAAAGAAATTACATCTCAATGCATTAGAAAACATACAAATGAATACATGCCATACCCTGAAGTGACTCTGAAGTCCTCCTGAAGATGATCCAAAAGTTTGGACTCAGCCTGTGGAGGTTAGAAAAGTCTTCACAAGGAGCTGGTCATTTTACTGAGCCTTGAAGGAGCAATTGAAGTAGTTACAGGAGGAGAAGGGGGTAGAAACACAGCAAGAAGAGACATCAGTGACAGAAAGCTGAGAAAGCTGGGATCAAAATAACCATAAGGTGTGGTGAGGATTTAGAAAAATTTATTACTATCTGGTGAACAATGAGTGGCAGAACCTGAAAAGTGAAACATGAGCCTGGCCAGGTTGGCAGGAGCCAGATAACAGAGAGACTTGTGTTTTGACCACAAGATGGATGTTTACGTTTAAAGTTATTGGAGAGTCAGTGCAGGGTTTATAGAAGGTGATGTTTATGAAAAGTCTTGCCCTGAGGAAATCTCACTCTTGGTCAATGTGAATATTCTTGTTGTCACTGTCTTTGGGACCCTGCTCATCATTCTGGCCTTCATCTCAGACTCCCACCTCCACACACCCATGTGCTTCTTCCTCTCTAACCTGGCTTTTACAGATATCTGTTTCACCTCCACCACTGTACCAAAGATGCTACTTATGAAAACTGTCTTATCCAGTTTTTTTTCATGCTTTTTTTCAGGATTAGACAATCTCCCTCCTGACGTTGATGGCCTATGACTGCTTTGTGGCCATCTGTCACCCCCTGTGTTACATGGTCATCATGAACTCCCGGGTCTGTGGGCTCTTGCTACTGGTATCCTGGTTACTAAGTGTTTTGGTCTCCCTTTTACATGACTTAATGGTTTTGCAATTTCCTTTTTGTACAGAGTTGGAAATCCTGCATTTTTTCTGTGAACTTAATCTGGTAGCCAGACGTGCTTTTTCTGACACCTTCCTCAATGACCTAGCGATGTATTTTGCAGCTGGACTTCTTGGTGTTAGCCCACTAACTGGAATCCTTTTCTCTTACTGTAAGATTGCATCTTCCATTTTGAGAATTTCAACAATTGCAGGCAAATATAAACCATTTTCTACTTGTGGGTCTCACCTCCCTGTAGTGACCTTGTTTAATGGTACAGGTCTTGTAGTGTATCTTAGCTCTGCTGCTACCCCGAACTCAAGGGCAAGCTCAATAGCCTCAGTGATGTACACAGTGGTCACTCCCATGCTGAACCCCTTTATCTATAGCTTTAGAAACAAAGGCATAAAGCAGGCCTGTAAAAAGCTTTCCAGGTGAGAAAAACTCTTTCTATAAAAAGGTCATTTGCTTCAAGTTTAGAAATTGTCTCATGATTAACGGAGGTCAAACACTGGGTGGTTTAAATCCAGATACTTTACCAGTGCATAGAAAAATAATCTCCTATATGTCTAATTTCTAGAATTATCTGCCTTTAATTTTTGTACATTAAAACACCTCTTTATTATGCAATTTCCTTTGAATCATTTGACTTCTCTGTTGTATTCCCGATTACAATACTGAAGAAAGAATTTTATGCCTGAATTTTCAGCAGTAAAATATTACTCCACGCAGTTTGTACCTATGAAATTATAGTAATCATTGGAACAATAATTTGTATTGCATTCTCTGCCAAAAGAAAGCAATTGCTCCTGTGCTATATGGATTTTGTGAAACAATAATCTGTCATTTCAAAGACTTTATAATTATTGCCATGGTTTCTGTTAATTGGCTCCAGAAAGAATTCATAACTCTAGCTGGAGTTATTATCTGATTAAGTTTGCAATAATCGACATTACATCCCCCATAGATGATTTTCTCCTGCACATTCAAAATAAGACAGATGAGGCTGTAATAGACATTGCAACCCCTGATTATTCAAATATTGGTAATGTCACTAATCTCTGTAATTCTTCCAGGAATGCATTGTTACTGTTTAGCAATTATTTTGATAGGCAGAAAATTTCAGGAAATTTCTCTTGGTGATTGCTACAATAATAGTCTTCATTTACAGATCATAAAAAGGAAAGTGAAAGGAAGTAAAAGAAGACCCAAACAATTGGAAGGACATTCTGTGTTAATTGGTTAGAAGATAAATATTGTGAAGAAGTCAACTAAGAAAACTGATTCATAGTTTCAACACAATCACAATCAAAATTGCAACAGCATATTTAGAGTAAAGTAAAAGTCAATTGCCAAATTTATTTGGAAGGGACAATGGCCCAAATAGCCATGAGTATCCTGAAAAAGAAGAGCAAATTCTGAGGACTCGCTCTTCCTGACATTGAACTGTATTGAAAAGCTACTGTAGTCAAAAGAGCATGGTATTGGCAAAAATACTGACATATTGATCAATGGAATCAAATTAAGCATTCATAAACAGGCTCTAACATCTACACTCACCTGACTTTTTATAAACTTACTGAGTCTACATTACTGGGACATTCCAGTCTCTTTATCAAAGGTCCTGGGAGAACTGGTTATCCTTAACCAAAGAAGAAAGAGGACGACGATCTCATTCCCCAAGAATCAACTCCAAATGCATCAATGGTCTAAACATAAAGGCCAGGAAGACTCCTATGAGATAAGGTATGGAAACATCTTCAAGATCTTGTGATATGTGGGGTTCTTCTCCTAAACCTTACACTTACAGCCGAAGCAACAATACAGAGAATTAGTTAAATGGGACTTCCTCAAAATTAAGCACATTTGTACCTGAGAAGTCTTTGAGAAGAGGGTTGAAAGGCAGCCTACTAAATGGAAGAAAATATTTGGAAACCAAACTTCTGACAAGGGTGTAATATGCATGATATCATCAAAATTTATAAAAATGTGTGATCTAAAACATAAACCATAATGTAAACCCTTAACTGAGTTTAGAAGCTATGCTTCACTATTTGTATATCAGTTACAATAAAGGTACTATCCACACATAAAAAGGTGTTAATGGGGGGGAGGAAAGGGGGAAGATGTTGGATAAATTAGTCTCCTGTATTCTGTGTGCAACTTTGCTGTTACCTAAAACATCTACGAAAACAAAATGCAAAATAGTGAGATACTGGAAAATGAGTGGGGGAAGGTACCACAGTAGAGACAGGACACCAGGTATTGTGGTGATGAAAGGTAAAATTGTCAGAAGTTTTTGAAAAATATTTTTCATTATTTTTTAATATCCCAATCTTTTTATTTTATGTTATTTTTAGTTTTTTTAATTTTATGTATTTTATTTCTTATATTTAAATTTATAATTATTGTTTCATTTTCCTATTAATTGTATTTGGCTATTGTAATGGCTTCATTTTTGAAGAAGCTTTGGATCACAAAAGGGTTACAACTGGGATAAGGGACAATCATTGGTGTGGGGTGTTAGTGATGGGGGATGAATGGGTGGAAGTTCACCTGAGCATACATATAACGTATGTAAAAGTGTTCAAATGTTCATGGGGCATTCTCACAGGGGGTGAAGACTCACACAATAACTGAGAGATTACTGAATTCCCATCCTGGAGTGCTCGGCCACATTATCTAAAGGAGCAGCAATAGTCGCCCAGTTGCAGGGGCAATGACTGGTGAAGGAGGATGATCCACTGATGGGCCCTTGATATTGAAGACTATGCTTATGAGCTTTTGCTCTTAAAATTGAAACTTAGCCTATTGTTGTGGGGTGCCTAACTGTTGCCTCCTGAGAGACTCCTTGTTGCTCAAATGCGGCCTCTCTCTAGGCCAAACTCAGCATATGAATGCATTACCTTCCCCCCAGCATGGGACATGACTCCCGGGGATGAGCCTCCCTTGCACCAAGTGATTGTTACCAAGCACTGACTAGCAATGCAACTAGAAAAAGACCTCAAATAAAAGGGGGGAAATGTAAAGACAAATGAGTTTATATGGCTAAGAAACTTCAATGTGAGTCGGGAGGCCATCCCAGAGGTGTCACTTATGCACATCTCAGTAGAATCGCATGGACTTCAAAAGTGGGTACTACCCCAAATACAGTGGCTTCTGAGGGCTCTGGTGACAACTAGGTCCTATGCTCAGGGAAGATATCTCCGGAGTTCTGTGCCTTGCCAGAGGGCCTTACTTTGGAGTTTATGCTCTTGAGAGTGACAGGTGTGGACTCAATTATGTCTTCCTTGCACATGGCTCCTCTGTCCCTTCTCTTTAAATCTATATTTGGTGCTGGAGTTTGTAGGTGTACATCCAGAGACTCGAATCTTTGAGCTATCCATGTACCAGCTGGGCCTGGAACCTCAGCCAAGTTGCAACACCTATTCTACAGCTCATTGGAGTCATCCAGGAAAACTGGCAGGGAGATGATGGTGGACAATGGCTGTCCCAGGGAATGGAGAGTCTGCAGCTGTAGGCATGATAGTCCCATCCATCTTCCCCAAGGGATATAAACCCCTCCCTATTGGAGGTGGAGTGGATGTCACCATTCCAGAATCTTTGGGATTGGGGGAAGAGCTTTGGAATAGAGTGCACTTACTGGTATTCTACTATAGACATATTGTGATTCTAGCAATGGAAGAAATTACAACACTGATGTGGAGCCAGTGGCCACTGGAAGCTCTGGGGGCAGGGAGAGGGAAAAGTAGTTGTTATACAGGGGCTTATTCGGGACTTTGGAATTGCCCTGAGTGACGTTGCAATGACAGACATAGGCCATTTTATATCATTACAGGACATGCAGAACTGTGTGGGAGAGAAAATAGACTACAATGTGAGCTATGGTCCATCCTTAATGGCAATGTCCCAGGATGCATTTATCAACTGCAATGGATGTGCCACACTAATGAAGGATGTTTATGTGGGAGGGTGTCAGAGGTGTGGGGAGTCAGGCATATAGGAATTCCTATATTCTTTGTTTAAAATTTATGTAATCTAAGTATCTTTAAAAAAATTTCATGAAAAATTACAAGTGTTGGAGAAGTTGTGGAAAGATGGGTGTGCTTATTCACTATTGTTTCCTATGAAGAATTTTACAGCTGCTGTGAAAGTCTGCTTGGAAGTTCCTAAAGATATTAGATATAAATCTACCATGTTACCAGCAATATGCTACTAGATGTATATCAAGAAGAACTGAGAGCAGGGACATGAACAGACATCTACACACTGAAGTTCACAGTGGCATTATTCACAATTGCCAAAAGATGCAAACAATCCAAGTGTCTATCAACTGACAAATGGTTAAACAAATTATTGTATAGACTTATGAAGGCTTTTATTCAGCATTGGAAGAAATGAAATCATGAATCATATGATAACAAGGATGAACCTGGATGACACTATGTTGAGTGAAGCAAGCCAGACACAAAAGGACAAAATTGTATGATTTCAAAATTATTAACTGAACATAATGAGCAAAATCATGGAGTTAATAACTAGAATAAAAGACACCAGAAAATAATGGGAGGTTAGAGAATGGGAAGCTGAGGTTAAATCTAGGCAGAATTGATTAAAAGTGTATTAGTAAATATTTTAAAATTCATAAAAATGGTGAAAGCACATTATAGTGTTTGTAATAAGCAGCTCTAATATATGGGTATAATATTGGTTGAAGAGGAAGTCAAAGGTTGTGTATATCACTAGAAGGAAAGCTAAAAAATGAAACATGAGACTAGATACCCCAGTGAACCCTCTTGTGAAAAATAAGTTTTGTTAATAGTGCATGTATAAGCATGTTTATCTATGGAACAGAACAAATATATGTTAATGTTATAAGATAATAATATCTGGGTGATAGGGCAAAAACACAACCAAAGCATGATATCATAATATATCACTATATTATATATTGCTATATTAATATATATTATATTAATATATTAATAACCTTCCATCAATGGTAAAAACTGATGTATAGTAAGTGAAGGAAATTGGACAAAAATGTTACATATTGTATACAAAATGTTAAAGCAAATAAATTATGGAGAAGAAAGCAGATGAGAAATTATGTATGGCAGGAGAAGGATAGCAAGACTGAAAAGTGACTACAAAGAGGTAACATTTTCTGTGTTCTTTTTTGTTTTTTTCCTCATCTTTTCTTTTCTGGAGGAATGAAAATGGTCTTATATTGATTGAAGTGATGAATGCACAAATTGCAATTACACTAAATGCCATTGATGGTGTACTTTAGAAGGCATGTATGGTTTATGAATATGTTTAAATAAAATTGATTAAAACAAGCAACTTGGTATCTTTTCCACTGCCAACTATGACTTTTTCACGTGTTAATCCCAGATGTTAGGAAATAATATCAAGGTTTTTATGGAGACCTACTGTTTTAGCTGTGAGCTAGAAAAAGGGTAATAATTGTTCATCACCTGCCTACAGAGCCATCCCTCTGACTGGCAAGTCAGAGTGGCATTTTGAGATGAAAATTTGCTCTGAGCTCGTGTACAATTTTGGAAAAATGTAATCTGGTCATTTTTAAAAATCACTTCACATTATTTGGCAAAGCTGCAAATTCAAATTATTTTGCAATTCATCAACCCACAGGATCAGTCTGGTTTTGAGTCATTACCCACATCTGACTATAGTTTTCAAGAAAACAGATTTGATTCATACAATCCTAGAAGATTTCTGGCTTTTGATTCTGTCCTAATCTAAGAATTAAAAATCCTCAGCTTTTCATTTTGAATGGTCTCTCCAGTGCAATTAAAAGACCCAACTCAGTCAACATTCCTTGCATTATGATTCTTAACAAAATAATTTATCAACTCGCCAAAATTTTCCCAAGACCCTGTCTTTCAGGGTGAGTGCAAACAATATACTGTCAATTAGACTTGCCAGTGTTATACATACACTAGTGGTGACATTTACCCAATGGAAAGAGTGCCATTCTTGTTCTCACAACCAAAACTTCTGTATCAATTCCCATGTTCCTAGCTTGGAGTTCTGTGTTTGTGCAATCCTTTCTTTTACCAAATAGTTTTCATGTATGAATGATTCTATTGTGATAGAACCTCTTTTTAAAAAAAAATCTCAGTAAGAGTGCTGAGCACAAACTTAGTAGGCACATATTCTGAATATTGTTGAAGATTCTAGATGTATGTGTTTCAAGTAAGTAGAAGTAAAAAACACTGTAAAACAGACCAGTCAAGAAAGTTGATATTTCTCTTATCATGAGGAACATTGTATAATCAAGAAGATTCCACTGAAATTGTTGGCTCAACAAATATGCTGCCTTTTCTGCAATCCAGGCAGTAGGGCACTCTTGCCGTAAGTGTTTATTAAATAGGCACTGCTCATGCTAGTTCACTGTACTCTGGAGTACAGGACTGCAAACCAGAAGGAGGGGGAATTGACGCTAAGAGCCAGTCCACCCTACCCACCTCACATCATACCATTTAGACTCAATGGTGGATGGCAAACTCAATCTTTGTGTGTATTCTAGGAGAGAGGACAATTGTAGCTCTTTCAAAACTCATAAGCCCTTTCCTTGATTCCTAATACAGCTATCTCATATATCGATTTGCAAGAGAAAGATGTGTGTAGAGCATGCCTCTATTGAATGATGCAAATCATTTAATCTCTGCCTTATACTCCTAGACCTCTGCTTACTTTATCAATCCTTCTTCTCTTATTTTTGTCTCAGAAAAGGTCTTCCTGGATTTTATCAGTATTATTTTAGTCCTCTCAAGAAACCTTAAAATATGTGGTAGCAATAATGATTCACTATCACCTGAGGGTATAGATTTGTTCTCATCAAAAACTAAATTTTTTTCTTGAAGAATCTATTAATGGCTACAAGAAAATCATCTGACTATCTGTTATTGTTGAAACATGTGCAGTTCTGTGTTTTGTTATATTTACACAAAGACAAAACAAAGAAGGTAAACTGAAGACAATTTCCCTTATGTATATTGATATGAAAACCCTCAACAAAATAACTAGCCTATCAAATCCATCGGAATATTAAAAGAATTATCCACCATGTCCAAGTAAGTTTTATCTTAGATTACAAGGGCATTCAACATTAGAAATTCAGTCAGTGTAATACACCACATTTTTACAATGAACGGAAAAATCACAGGTAAATCTTCATTGATGCTAAAAATGAATTGACAGGTAACTGTTAGGCACCCTCTTAGGCACCCCACATCACTAGGCTAAGTTGCATCTTCAGAAGCAAAGGCTCATAAGCACAGTCATCAATGTCAAGGGCCCATCAATGGACCATCTTTCCTCACTAGTCATTGCCCCTGTACTTGGAGGATGGGTGCTCTTCCATTAGAGAATGTGGCAGAGCTCCCCAGGATGGGAATTCAATATTCCTTCAGTATGTGAATCTCTACCCACTGTGGCAATGTCCCTTGAACATTTGAACACATTCATGTACCTTATATATATGCCCACGTGAACTTCCTCCTAGTATCCCCCATCACTGACACCCCACACCAGTGCTCCTCCCCTGACACATTGGAAACCTTTCTGTGATCCAAAACCTTTTCAAAACTGAAACCAAGAATATTGCCAAATACAACTAAGCAGAAAATGAAATAATAATGATAGGTTTAAATGTAATAAATAAAGTGCATAATAATTAAGAAAAAGTAAAATAAAGTAATAATAGAAATTGGGATATTAAAAAATTATGAAAACTATTTAAAAAGTATAAATAAAAATTTTTCTGAGGTTTTGCCTTTCATCACTGTCATATTTGTTGTCCTGTCTTTAAAATGGCATTTTCTTCCATTTCTTCCCCAGTGTCTTACTTTTTTACATTTTGTCTTCAAAGAAGTTTTAGGTATCAGTAAAGTCACATACAGAATATAGGGGACTCCCATATACCCATCATCCTCCCCCTTTTCCTCCTTCCTGTATTAATAACATTTTTTACATGTGGGTGGTACATTTGTTACACCTGATGTACAGATATTGAAACATAGCTACTAAGCATAGTCAATGGTTCACATTATGGTTTACATTTTATACCTTACACATTTATAAATTTTTGATGTAATTTAACATGGCCTGTATCCATCATTGCAAGATCATGCAGAACACTTCCATTGCCCCCTAAGTTCTCCTTCTTCCATCTTTTCTATTCCTCCCTCCTCCTTCCCTCGAGGCCCATGTTGACCTCCAGGCTTTACTCCTTCAAGGTCAAGACTCATAGATACTTGCAACAACTCTGAGAGCTTGCCATATTAGTCTGTCCTCCCTTAGTAGGAACCATTTGTGCTCTCAAGAGACACCCTCCCCTCTGTTTGAGAACATATTGGGCCTCCCCAGGAGGGGAGTCCAACTCCTTCCCACTCATTATGTGGGACTCCCCCCACTGATACAACACATTATGGCAAAACGCTCACTCACGCATTCTCTTGTAGACTGCCTCAGGTGCAACGTGTCCAAAATGCCCACCCCATCCAACACCCTAAACCAGTAACCCTTCCCTGTTATATTTCCAAAAGAGCTTTCTCAACATTGTAGTTTCAACCACTTACCCCCCAATGCCCAGTGTTAACCTGTTCCCTCCTCCAAATCTCTCCTCACTTCCATGGACCATCCAACACATCCTCTGCACCTACCCCCTTTCAAGCTTACACCACCCAACCCAATAGTATCACTACAACCCTGTCATGTCCCTTCATTGTGCAACTACTCACCTCCACCTTACAATAGATTTCATCTGTATGGACGTTGGCTCACAACCTTTGTCTCCCTTTCTATCTTCTGTGAACCAATCTTCCATACTCTAGCTCTCTGAGTCTGCTCAATGTGCTTAATTCATATCAAAGAGGTCATGTAATATTTGTCCCTCAATGCCTGGCTTACTTCAGTAAATATAAGGCTCACTGGATTCAAGTGTTATCCTGTGTGTTAGTGCTGTATTCCTTCTTACAACTGAGTAATATTCCATTGTATCTATATACACCAGATTTTGTTTATCCATTCATCTGTTGATGGGCATTTGGGTTGATTCCAACTTTTGGCAATAGTGAATAAAGTCACTATGAACATTGGTGTGCATATATCTGTTCGTGTCCTTCTTTTCAATTCTTCTGGGTATAAACCCAGAGGTGGAATTGCTGGATCATATGGCAGATCTATAGTTAGTTTTTTGAGGAAATGTCAAACGCCTCCACAATGGCTGGACTATACTACATTTTCACCAGCAGTGGATGAGGTTTCCCATTCCTCCACATCCTCGTGTTGTCCTATGTTTTTTAATGGCCTGCAGTCTTATGGGTGCATGATGGTATCCCATTGTAGTTTTGATTTGCATATCCCTAATAGTTAATGATGTTGAGCATCTTTTCATGTACTTTTTACCATTTGTATTTCTTCTTTGGAGAAGTGTCTGTCCAAATCAATTCTCCTTTTTTTTTTTACTCTTCATTTTTCTTTTTTTTAATTTTTATATTTTTTATTTACTTTTAAAAGATACTTAGATTACATAAAATACTACATGAAAAAATAAGGGATTCCCATATGCCCCACTCGCCACACTTTCCACTTTCCCCATATTAACAACTTCTTTCATGAGTGTGGTACATTCATTGCAATTGATGAATATATTTTGGAGCATTGCCACAAAGCATGGATTAAAAAATTTTTTTTTTAAGATTTATTTATTTATCCCCCCCTTGCTGCTTGTGCTTGCTGTGTCCATTCACTGTGTGTTTTTTCTGTGTCTGCTTATCTCCCCCTTGCTGTGAGGTCTTGCTCCATTAGCCCATTGCGCCGCGCAGTCCGGCCTGCCCTCAAAAGGAGACACCGAGAAGCAAACCCAGGGCCTCCCATATGGTAAATGGGAGCTCTATCGTTTGAGCCACACCTGCTTCCATTATGGATTAAAATTTACATTGTAATTTGCACTCTCTCCCACTTAATTCTGTGGGTTATGGCAGCATATATAATGGCCTGTGTCTGTCATTTCAATGTCATTCAGGGCAATTCCAAGTCCTGAAAATGCCCCCATATTACACCTCTTTTTCCCTCTCCCTGACTTCAGCATCTCCAGTGGACACTGTCTCCACATCCATATTATTTCTTCCTTTGATAGCATCACAAGAATACTATAGTAGAATACCATTATGTCTACTCTAGTCCACATTTCATTCCTCAATCCTGAGGATTTGAGATGGTGATTCCCACTCTACCACTAATTGAGAGGGGACTTCTATCCCACATGGCTGATGAATGGGACTCCCTTGCTTGCAGTTGTAGACTTTCTCGTGTCTGGTGTGGTGGTTGCCCATTTTCACCTCGGTGTTAGTTGTCTTGGTTGAGTCCAATGAACTGGAGAGTAAGTGTTGGAACTCTGCTGAGGCTCTGGGCCCAGCTGGCAAATGGAGAACCCAGAGAATCAAGTCTCTTTTATGTACATGTACCATCTCCAGTACCAACTATAGGATCAAGTAAAAAGGGACAGAAGAAGCATGTGCAGACCAGTCACATGTGAGTCCAAATCTGTCTCACTCAGGAACACAAACTCCAAAGTAGAGCCCGGTCTAAATCACTTGCCATTTTTCAAATGGGTTGTTGGTGTTCTTTTTGTTTTCTTGAGATATAGTGTTTCTTCATATATGCTGGATATTAGGCTCCTATCAGATATATGATTACAAAATAATTTCTTCCATTTATAGGCTTTCTTTTTACTTTCTTGACAAATTCCTTTGAGGTGCAAAAGGTTTTAATTTTGAAGAGGTCTCATTCATCTTTCAATGCTTGTGCTTTGGGTTTGAATTTCATGAAGCCATTTCTTATCACAAGGTCTTGTTGATTCTTCCCTACATTGTCTTCCAAGGTCTTTATGGTCTTGGCTCTTTTATTTAGATCTTTGATCCATCTTGAGTTGATTTTTGTATAAGGTTTGAGACGGTGTTCCTCTCTCATTCCTTTGGATGGATGTCCAGTTCTCTAAGCACCATTTGTTGAAGATGTCATTCTTTCCCCGTTGAGTGAGCTTTGTGGCCTTTTCAAATATCATTGACTGTATATAAGAGCATCTATATCAGAACTCTCAATACTGTTCTATTGGTCAGTATGTCTAACCTTCTGCCAATACCATGCAGGTTTGACCACAGTAGCTTATAGTGTGTTCTAAAGTCATATAGTGTGATTCCTCTGATTTCATTTTTCTTTTTCATTATCTCTTTGGCTATTGAGGGCCTCATGCCCCTCTAAATAAATTTCATAGTTACTTTTCCAATTCAATAAAAAATCCTCTGATGATTTTTATTGGGAGTGCATTACATCTGTAGATTAGTTTGAATAGGATAGACACCTTAATGGTGTTTAGTGTTCCTATCCATGAACAGGGAATATTCTTCCATTTATTGAATTCTTCCTTGATTTCCTTTAAGAGTATTGTGCAGGTTTGTTTGTAAAAGTCATTTACATATGTAGTCAAATGCATTCCTAGGTATTTGACTATTTTAATTACAATTTTAAATGGTATATTTTTCTTGATATCCTACTCAGCTTGCTCATTATTGGTGTACAGATATACTACTGAATTTGCATGTTGATCTTATAACCTGCGACTCTATTGAATTCATTTATAATTTCTAGAATCTTTGTTGTATATTTCTCAGGGCTATGTATAAGATCATGTGGTCTGCAAGTAGTGAAATTTTTACTTCTTCCTTTCCAATTTGGATGCCTTTTATATCTCCTTCTTGCCTCAGTGCTCGAGCAAGTACTTCTAACACAATGTTAAATAGGAGCGATGATAGTGGGCATCCTTGTCTTGCTCTTGATCTTAGAGGAAAAGCTTCTAGGAATTCACCATTGTATATTATGTTTGCTGTGGGTTTTCCATATATACCTTTTATCATGTTCAGAAAGTTTCCTTGTATTCCTATCTTTTGCAGTGTTTTCATCAGGGAAGGGTGCTGCATTTTGTCAAATGCTTTTTCTGGGTCTATAGAGATGATCATGTGATTTTTTTCTTTCAATCTCTTTATGTGGTATATTACATTGATTGATTTTTTTTATGTTGAATCATCCTTGCATACCGGTGATGAAACCTACTTGGATATAGTGTATAATTCATTTGATGTGTTGTTGAATACGCTTGGTAAGTATTTTGTTGAGGATTTAAGCATCCAGTTTCATTAGAGAAATTGATCTGTAAATTTCCTTTCTTGTGACTCTTTGTTTGGCTTTGGTATTAGGGTAATGCTGGCATCATAGAATGAGTCTGGCAACGTTAATTCTACTTCTATTTTTTGGAAGAGCTTAAGCACGTTTGGTGTTAGCTCTTTCCGGAATGTTTGGTAGAATTCACCTGTGATGCCATCTGATCCTGGGCTCTTCTTAGCTGGGAGAGTTTTGAAGATTCTATCTCTTTACTTGTGATTGGTCTGTTGAGTTCAACAACTTCTTATTTCGTCAGTATAAGGTGCTTGTGTGTTTCTGGGAATTTGTCCATTTCCTGTATATTATCCTTCCTGTTGGCATATAATTTTTCAAAGTATCATCTTATGACACTCTTTTTTACTATGTCATCAGTGGTGATAGCCACTTCCTCGATTCTTATTTTATGTATTTACAACTTCTTTCTCTTTTTCTTTCTTAGTCTAGCTAAGGGTTTGTCAATTTTATTGAACTTCTCGAGGAACCAGCTTTTAGTTTTATTTTTTCTAATGCTTTCTTATTTTCGATTTCATTTAGTTGTGCTCTAATCTTTGTTATTTCCTTCTTTCTTCTTCCTTTGGGGTTGGTTTGTAGTTATTTTCCTAATTCCTCTAAGTGTGCTGTAGGGTCTTTAATTTTAGCTCTTTCTTCTTTTTTGATATGTCCATTTATGGCTATGAATTTCCCCCTCAGTGCAGTTTGCTGTATCCTATAGGTTTTGATATTTTGTTTTGTCATTTTCATTCATTTCAAGGTAGTTACGGATTACTTTTGAAATTTCCTTCTTGGCCTACTGATGGTCTAAGTGTGTGTAGTTTAACTTCCCTGTCTTTGTGCCTAATCTGTTTCTCTGGCTCTTACTGATTTCCAGTTTCATTCCATTGTGGTCAAAGAAATAACTTTGTATAATTTCAATCTTTCTTAGTTCATTGCAAATTTTTCTGTGGCATCGCATGTGGTATATTTGGAGAATGATCCATGTGCACTTGAGGAGAATGTACATCCCCTTGTATTTGTGTGTAGAGTTCTGTATATATCTATTAGTCCAGATCCTATAATGTATTATTCAAAGACTTTTTTCTTTTTTGATTCTCAATTGACATGTTCTGTCTAATTGTGATAATGGTGTATTAAAGTCCTCCACTATGATTGTAGAGGCATCTATTTCTTCACTTTTTTACCCAGTGTTTGCCTCATGTATCTCGAGGTTCACCGGTTAGATGCATAAATATTTATGTTTGTTCCTTCTTCTTGAATGATTACTCCTTTTACTAATATATAGTGTCCATCTTTGTCTCTTGTCATAGTTTTGCATATGAAGTCTATTTTGTCCTATATTAGTAGAGCTACTTCCACTCTTTTTTGGTTATTGTTTGTTTGTAATATTGTTTTCCAGCCATTCACTTTCTGCCTCCTTGAATCCTTGGGTCTAAGGTTTCATCTAGACAGCATATAAATAGCTCTTATTTCCTTATCCATTCTGCCCATCTGTGTCTCTTGACTGGTGAGTTTAATCCATTAACATTCAGTGTTATTTCTCTTAAGGAATTAATTACTTCAATAAGCCACATTTTCTTTGGGTTCATGTATGTCATATGTTGTTTTTATTCCTCTTTTTTCTTTTTAGTTGTCCTTATACTCTCCTACAACTCTCACTACTTTTTTTTATTTTCAACCTACAGAACTCCCATTAGTATTTCTTGAATTGCAGGTTTCTTATCAGCATACTCTCTTAATTTCTGTTTACTGTGAATATTTTGAAATCTCCATCTTTTTGGAATGCCAGCTATGGTGTATAGAGACTTTTGGCTGGAAACTTTTTTCTTTTCATACCTTAACTTTCTCATACCACTGCCTTCTTACTTCCCTTGATTCAGATGAGAAATCAACACTTAATCTTATTGAGCTTCCCTTTTATGTGATGGTTCTTATTTTTTCTCACTGCCTTCAGTTCTTTCTCTTCTCTTCCTGAGCATATAACAGTTTGACAAGTATATGTCTTGGAGTAGGGATGTTGCAATTTATATTGTTTTTAAAAAAATAAAAATTAGAAAAAATCTGACTATATGTAAAAATAATATTTAATGTTTTCATCAATTGTAACAAAGATATCACAACAATATTATGTACCATTAATAAGAGTATTTTTATTTTTCAGGTCATAAAAGTATTCTAAAAGTCATTGTGGTGATGAATGCAAAACTCTGTGATTAAATTGACAGCCATGGACTCTACAATATGGAAGACGTGCATGATGTGTGAATAAAACTGCTTTAAAAATATGCCAATGCTACCCAAAATAATCTATGTGTTCAATGTAATACCTATGAAAGTCCCAGGATCCTAAGGGAAGAAATAGAAAAACCAACCATCATTCATAAGGAATTAAAATTCACCAGGACTGCAGTATCCCCTTAGGGTGTTATATTTATTTACATCCTTTTCTCTTTGCTGGTTTAGACTGTGAAATGTTTGAGACAGAACACAGTTCCTTATTCTCCTTTCCATACTCAGAAAGTAGTTTAGTGTTTACCATACAATATTGCTGAATAAATATTTGTTGAATGACAGAGGAAACAAATGGTTGTGTGAGTTGAACAGATATTGCTAACTATGGGGGAGAAAGGAGAAGCAGTGAGACAAGAGAAAATCCTCATGAGAGAAGATGACTCCATTCATGAGAGCCAACTCGAGAGGAGAGAGATTGGAGACATAGCATATTTTAGTGTATCCAGAATCTTTCTCCAGAATCCTCAACAGGGAAATCATTATAGGAAACCTGCAATAATAGAGCCCCCACCTAAAGAGAGGTGACCTCCTCCTGGGATATAGGTGTCTACAGGTATAAGAGATGGACATGGAGCTCCAAAGATGTCTCAAGGGCCAAAACTGTCCCAAGTTTGCATTGTGCATTCCTTTCTTACCTCCAGAGAAGTAAGTATCTCAGGGTTTATTGAGACAAGAGAATTCTTCATTAATGCAGCTCATGAGAATGGAATCCCTAATGGTTCAGAAACTCTAAATGCTTCCCCTTCACTATATCAAGTCTAATTTACTAATCTCCAGTGAAGAGAAAACACAATTTGTTTTCTAGAGACGTCGTGAGTGGTTCCATCTCCCTTTTCTTCCTGGGAGCAGAATTCCAATTTCATCCATCATTCAAGGAAGAAACTGCAATAGTCAACTTGGAACCTGCCTTGATAATTTCAGGGTGAGTTATAGAATCTTCCCAGGTGCTGGGGGAATGTCCTTCGGCTCCATGGATTCCTTTTATTGGTATTAGTTTTAAGGGCATCAACAGGTTATGACCATAGCGAAAGCTTAAAATACAAAGTCCTGCCTTCTTAAAAGTATGAGTGGAAATAGATAGCAAATACACTAAAGTATATTCTTTTTCCAGTCTTTCTCCTTTGGCCCCTCAGTCTTGGGTCTTCCCTCTCTCAGCAGTAATTTTCCTTGTTTCACTCATTCTTTCTCTACAACTGTGTAAAGTGTCTGTTTAACCACATTTGTTCATTTTTTCTTTTAGCCATTCAACAAATATTTAGTCATCAATTACTTCATGATGAGCTCTAAATATTATTTTGGGAATAAAGAAATTAGTAAGATTTTGCTTCTCGTATTAAGGAGATTACATCCAAATAGGGATATAAACATAGAAATGAGTATATCCAATATCCTGAGATAGCTCTGAAATCTTTTTGAAGTGGATTGAAAGCAATGGACTCATTCTGTGGAGGTTAGTGAAGGCTTCACAAGGGGGCTTTAAACAGTAGTGAGCCTTGAAGGAGGAATTGAAGTAATTTCAGGAGGAGAAAGAGGGAGAAGCACACCAAGAAGTCTACAGGGACACAAATGTGGTGAGGTTTTAAAAATATTTCTTAATATCTGCTGAAAAATGAGGGGCAGACAATTGAAAGGGAAACATGAGCCTGGCCAGATTGGTAGCAGCCATATAAGATCCTTTTGTTTTGCCCTCAATTGGGGTATTTATGGCTGGAGTTATCAGAGAATCTGATATGAGGGGATGCTCATGAAAAGTCTTGTGTTGAAGAAAGCTCACTGTGGGTCAATGTGAGTATTGTTGTTAATGATGAAGGATGGAAATAGCACAATGGATGTGGGTAAGATGTTGGGAGGGAGTCTGTGTATGGTTGAATCATAATGTGTAAAATATTGGCTATTAATGCAAAGCACTATGTCAGACATTTTATACTCATTATTGAATTCTTTCAATTACTCTGTAAAATGAGTTTCATTTTTCTGACTCAAGGGATGAAGAATGTGAACCATGCATTAGCTTAACATCTGGAATGACCCCAGAACTCACTTTGAAATCTCTTAGTCATAAATACTTATTTGTATGTAATATTTCTCCCCTTGGTCAAGGTCTTTTTCCAGATGCATTTCTAGTTGGCACTTGGTAATAATACCTAGGTGCCAGGGAGTTTGAGCCTTTTTATATGCCTATTTCGGAAGTGTCTATCTTCTTAGGATAGGATTCTGTTCAGAACTTTTGCCCATTTTTAAATTCACCATTTGCTTTTAATTTCGTGGTTTTAAGAGTAATATGTACATTTGTATACAAATCATTTATCAGATGTGTTTTGTAAATATTTTTTCCAAGTATCTAAATTTTTTAATCTCTTATCAATGTCTTTCACAGAGCAGAAATTTTACATTTGAATAAAACTCACTTATAATTTTACTCTCTTCTGGATCAGGCTTTCGTTGCTATATCTGAAAACTCATTGCCATAACCTGGGCCCCTATATTTTCTTTATGTTTAAGACTGGCAATTTTATAATGCATTTTACTTTTAAGTGGTATGATTATTTTGACTTAATTTTTGTGAAATGAATAAAAACTGTGCCTCAGTTCCCTTTTAGTTTGGCATGATTGCATTCTATAGTTCCAGCTCCACATGTTGAGAAGACCATACTTTCTACGTGGAATTGCCCTTGTCCTCTGTGAAACATCCATGGACTCCATTCGTGTGGGGTTATTTTCTGTTTAATTACTAAGATTCTGTTTAATTATTGTGTTTTTATATTAAGGGTTGTAACCAGGTAATGCAGTTCCTACAACTTTGCTCTTCTCCTTCACTATTTTGTCACAGGGTAAAAAAGAATGATCATAATGTTTGTTGATTAAAATAAAGTCTGAGAGAATTTGTAATGGGAAATATTGCCTTGACAAAGTATTTTCTATTAAGGACAAGGATATCTAGTCAGCAAAAGTACAAAGGAGAAGCAGGAACATATGTTTTTCCTGATATTTTCAGATAGGCCACTAGATCTATATAAAATCAATAAAAATATTAACTTAATGTGTTTACAATACAAACCATACCATTTATTACATTTTTCTGATCACTGCTTGTGATTGAAATTGCATTGGTCTGATATCTTTACCAGGAAATACATCATCTACATGGAAAGAAAAAATGAAACACATGTTTTAGAATTTTTCCTCCTGGGTCTCTCAGAAGATACAGAAGTGCAGCCCCTCCTCTTTGGGCTGTTCCTGTCCATGTACCTGGTCACCCTCATGGGGAACCTGCTCATCATCCTGGCCATCATCTCAGACGCCCACCTCCACACCCCCATGTACTTCTTCCTCTCCAACCTGTCTTTTTCAGATATCTGT
>JAQZBX010053594.1:0-18844 GCA_029593785.1 Cabassous unicinctus | reverse complement strand
TTGATTTTGACAAATAATTTCTGCATTATTGAGATGATCATGTGATAATTCTTTTTATTCTATTGATAAGATGAATTAGATTATTTGATTTTTGTATGTTACACCATCATTGTATCACTGGGATAAACCTCACTTCTCTTGACATATAATTCTTTTTATATATTGCAGGATTCAATTTGTTAGTATTTTGTTGAGACCATTGACATCTTTATTAATAAGAAATATTAGTCTGTAGTTTTATTTTCTTGTCAGGTATTGGTATAATTTTTATACTATAGTAACATTCATTTAATTTTTGATGAATGAATTACAAAGTGTTCCTTCCACTTCTACTTACTGGAATTGTTTCTGAAAAATTGGTATTGATTCTTCTTTGAATGTCAGAAGACTTCAGTGATGAAACTGTCTGGGTCTGTGCTTTTCCTTATACATCTACTAGTCTGCCAAAGCTACTAATGCAAAAATACCAGAAATGGACTGGCATTTACATACAGTATATATTTGGGGTAAAATCTTAATGTTCTGCTTTGTGAAAATATCATAATCAAGGCATCATCAGAGATAGTTTCCCACCAAAGTTCAGCTGTTAGCAGATCTGGGACACCTGCCACCTGCTAAGGCAAAATGGTGGCTCCCAGTCTGGATCTCTACATTTTCCTCCAGGCTGCTATCTGTTCAAAATCAGCTTTCAGTGAGAAAGCACATGGCATGGCACAACTCTTCAGGCTTGTGCCGCTCTATAGGCCTAGATTCCCAGAGGCTTCTTTCTGTGTGTCTGTGCTGTCTTGATTTACAGCATGCACAGCCTCTTTCCTCTGGGACCTCTATCAGCTTCTTGAGACTCCTTTTTCTCTCTGAGACTGCAGGTGATCTTATCTCACATGACAGGGTCAAGATTGTGGCTGTCTTTCTCTCTGTGTCTCTCTGCACAGTCTCAATTTAAATAAGATGTAGCAAGAAGGTAGAGACCCATCCTGGGTAATGCCTCACTGACAGTACAATCAAAATCCCTAAAGCAACCTAAATGAAAGTGTTTATCAATGTGAAACTATTAAAGCCACTTCTAACCCCTACAATCTTCAAAATTGAAGAAAGAATCTATGCTTAGTGGGCCCATATCAATACATTCACTGATACAACTTTATATTCCTCCCTCCATTTACTCACAGCATTAATATACATTCCCACATATATTTCCCAGATTTCTGTCTATATAAATGGTAAAACCCATGCAATTCTTTTGGAATATTGCAAATTTCCTCAGGGGTCAAAATTTTTTATAATAATTAAAAAAAAAAGATATTTTGATTACATAAAGTTTACACAAAAAATATAGGGATTCCCATATGCCCCTCTCCCCACACCTCCCACTCTCTCCCACATAAACATCCTTCATTAGTGTGGCACATTCATTGCAATTGACAAACACATCCTGGGGCTTTGCCATTAAACATGGACCATAGTTCACACTGTAGTCTACACTCTCTCCCACACAGTTCTACATGTTATAAGATGATATAAAATGGCCTATATCTGTCATTGCAATGTCATTAAGGATGATTCCCAAGTCTCAGGGGTCACACTTTGTACTTAACTTTGGGTGCTTGTTGGGACTTTAGTTTATAGTTTTAGAAGAAATTAGGGGTGGTGGAGGTGGGTTATGTGAAGGATTAAAAGTGTCTAGCCTGAAGATGGTGTCAGTTTATGTGGGCACTCACCATCTCTCTTGCAAAAGACAGCTGATTGGGGATAGGATCCTTCCCAAGTGAGCTGCTCTGGGAACCCACAGTGTGAGAGCCTTTGGAACATTGATCTGGAGGGAGCTGGATAGGGAGATAGATTGTTCAAGATAAAACCATGCTGCTAACTTGTTTCTTCTTTGCTGTGCTTTTTCTTCCTTGATTTCCCATTGTCTGTGTATATTGATTTTGTCTACTAATGCTATCTTTTTTCCTTTCTTCATCTTTCTATCTTGTGCTTTCCCTTGTGGTTCTTGCATTCCACCTTTTTTCATTAGTCTTCAACTTTCCTGCTTTTGATTTCTATCTTGTCTATTCTGTTTTCCTTTTCTTAAATTAATTTTTTCCTTTCAGTGCTTTCTTAACTCTTTCTCTCTCTCCTCATCATTCTCGCCTTTTAAATCATTCTATATATTTTTCTCTATTTGGTTTCCCATTCCATTGTAGGTAATCCAGTTTATTTCCTTGTTACCCTACACTGCTTACATGAGTTAAATGTTCATTTTACTAAATCTTATATGACCCCTCTTCTAACTTTTATTATTATTGTTATTATCCTTTTTCCTTTCTTACCTCTTTCAATTTCTCTGGCCCTAATTTTTTCCTTCAAGGGAACATAGAAAACAGCAAGCCAATAGAACAAGAAGAAGAAAGTGTCAAGAGAAAATTTAACACAGAACCACCTGTTAAATAAAATTCTAGAGCAAAGAGAGAAGCAAATCAACTGAATAAACCCATCAAGATAAAAAATTACAAACCATACTGAGAAACAGAAAGACATGGACTAGTCCAATGAACAAACTAAAAACCAGGAAGAGATGCAGAACATCGAACAACTAATTAAAGCTGTCCAAACAAATATCATGGACCAAGTTAATGAAGTGAAGGAAGAGATTAAAGATATTAAGAAGACACTGGGAGAACTTACTGAAGAAACTGTAAACATACATAAAAAGAAAACAGATATGATGGTGATGAACAGCACAATTCAAGAAATCAAAAAGATGCTGGAATCACATAACAGCATATTGAAGAGGCAGAAGAAAGAATTAGTGATGTGGAAGATAGTACATCTGAAATCAAACAGATAGTAGAACAGATAGATAAAAAGATAGAAAAAATCCAGCAGCATCTTAGGAATTTAATTGACAACACAAAATGGACAAACATATGCATTATAGGCATCCAAGAGAGAGTAGAGAAGGGAAAGGGAACAGAAAGAGTGTTGAAGGAAATAATGGCTGAAAACTTCCCAACATACATGTCCAGGAAGCACAATGCACCCCAAACAATATAAATTCCAACAGGCCTACTCCAAGACATATACTTGTCAAAATGTCCAATGCTCAAGACAAAGGAAAAATACTGAAAGCAGGAAAGAAAAGAGAACCATCACATACAAGGGAAGCTCAGTAAGATTAAGTGCTGATTTCTTTTCTGAAACCATGGAGGCAAGGTCATCAAGCCCACTCAATTGGTAGAGAAAGGCCTCTTCAACAAGTGGTGCATGGAGAACAGGATATCTAGATTCAAAAGAATAAGAGAGGAGCACCATCTCACACCTTATACAAAAATCAACTCAAGATGGATTAAAGATCTAAATATAAGAGCCAAGATGATAAAGACCTTGGAAGATTATGTACGGGGGCATCTACAGGACCTTGTAATAGGAAATAGTTTCATGAACTTCATACCCAAAGCAGAAGTAGCAATAAAAAAAATAAATAAATGGGATCTCCTCAAAATTAACAAGTTCTACACCCCAAAGTACATTATCAAGAAAATGAAAAGTCAGCCTCTCCAATGGGAGAAAATGTTTGTCAACCACATATCTGATAGGAGCCTAATATCCTGCATATATAAAGAGATCCTACACCATGAAAATGAAAAGACAAATAACCCATTTAAAAAATGGGCAAGTGACCTGAAAAGACACTTGTGTTAAAAAGCACATGAGAAGATGCTTGACATCACTAGCTATTAGGGAAATGCAAATCAAAACTACAATGAGATTCCGTCTTACACCCATTAGTATGGTGACTACTAAAAAAAAGCAGACTATAAATGTTGGAGAGGATGTGGAGGAATGGGGACCCTCATCCACTGCTGGTGGGATTGTTGAATGATCCAGTCACCATGGAGGAAAGTATGGTGGTTCCTCAAAAAACTAACTATAGGTCTTCCATATGATCCAGCAATTCCACTGCTGGGTATATACCCAGAAGAATTGAAAGCAAAGACAGAAACAGATATATGCACAACAATGTTCATAGCAGCATTGTTCACTATTGCCAAAAGTTGGAATCAACCCAGGTGCCCATCAACAGGTGAATGGATAAACAAAATGTGGTACATACATACAATGGAATATTACTCAGTTATAAGAAGGAATAAAGTGTTAACACATGGGATAATATGGATGAATCTTGAAGACCCTATGTTGAGTAAAGCAAGCCAGGCATTGAAGGATGAACAGTACATGACTCACTGATATGAATTAAGGAAACTGATCAATTTCAAAGAGCTATTATCTGAAAGATAGGTTTACAAGAAATAGAAGAGAAGGTTTGAGCCATCACTGATACAGATGTAATCTATGATAAAGTGATAGAGTGTAGTTGTCTATTGAAGGGATAATACAGGAGGTTAGAGATATTATTGTGTTGGGTGTTGCAGGGTGACAGGTGGGTAGATTGGGAGGGGTGAGTTAGAATAACCAGCATATTGGGGGGGAGAGTTGGGAGAGGAACCACATGGGGGGACCACCAGGTGAACAATTGGGATATGTGGGTATGGGGTTGGAAGTAAAGATGTGGGAATGCTTTTATGGCAATATGACAAGGAAGGGTCACTGGTTTAGGATGTTGGTTGGGGGGGTATTTGGGATAGGGCACACCTGGAGCAGGTTTCTAGGGAGAGTGGGTGGAGACCCACATAATGAGCAGGAAGGAGTTGGACTCCAATCTTTGGAAGGACTGATTCATTCAGAAGTAGACAAGCAGGTGTCTCTCAAGAACAAGGGAGGTTCCTAATTGGGGAGGACAAACCAGTGTGTCAAGACCACTTGTTGCATGTAACTATGAAAGTTTTCATCAAAGGAGTCAAGCCAAGGAATTGTTGTGGGTCCCAGGGAGATGGGGAGGGAGGAACAGAATATATCAAATGGGGGATATTTAGTAGTCAGTGGAAATGGTCTTCATTAAATTACAGTGAAGGACACAGGACATGGTAATATCATCAAAATTTATAAAAGTGTACAGTCTAAAATGTAAACCATACTGCAAACCATTGATAATGTTTAGTAGTTATGTTTCACTATTTGTATATCAGTTATAACAATAATATCAGCCACATATAAAAAGGTATTAATATGGGTAGAGGAAAAGGAGAGAAGGTTGGATATATGAGAGACTCTTGTATTCTGTGTGTGACTTTGCTTTGACCTAAAACTTCTTTGAAAACAAAAAGAAAAATAGTGATACAGTGGGGAATGAGAGGGGCAAGGTACCATGGTACAGACTGGACATCAGATATTGCAGTGATAAAAGGCCAAATGTGAAAAAAAAAATTAAATATTTTTTAATATCTTTCATTTTTTAAATATCCCAATCTTTTAATTTTATTTTATTTTTAGTTTTTTTTAAGTTTTCAGTTATTTTATCTATTACATTTAAACTTATTATTATTTTCATTTTCCTATTAATTGTATTTGGCTACAGTATTGGCTTCATTTTTAAAGAAGCTTTGGATCACAGAAGTGATACAACTGGGGTGGGAGTGGATCATTGGTGGGGGGTGTCAGGGATGGATGGTGCATGGGAAGAAGTTCACCTGAATATCCATATAAGGTGTATATTGTTCAAATGTTCATGGGGCATTGTCACAGTCGATGAAGAATCACTCAATAAATGAGAGAATACTGAATTCCTATCTTGGAGAGGTCTGCCACATTCTCTAAGGGAGAACCAACAGTCTCCCAAGTGCAGTGGCAATGTCTTGCAAAGGAGGATGATCTACTGAGGCGCCCTTTATATTGATGACTAGCCTTATGAGTCTTTCCTCTTGAAATTGAAGCTTAGCCTATTGTTATTGGGTGCCTAAGGGTTGCCTTCTGAGAACGTCCTTGTTGCTCAAATGTGGCATCTCTCTAAGCCAAACTCAGCATATGAATGCATTACCTTCCTCCCAGCATGGGTCATGACACCCGTGGATGAGCCTCCATGGCACCAAGGGATTACTACCAAGTGCCAACTGGCAATGTGACTGGAGAAGGACCTTGAATAAAAGGGGGAAAGGTAAAGACAAATAAGTTCATATGGGTAAGAGACTTCAAAATGAGTTGGGAGATCATCCCAGAGGTAACACTTATGCACATCTTAATAGGACCTCATAGACTTCCAAAGTGGATATCACCCCAAATAGAGGGGCTCCTGAGGGCTCTGGAGACACCCAGGTCCTATGTCAGGGCAGATAGCTCCAGAGTTTGATGCCTTGCCAGTGGGCCTTACTTTGGAATTTGTGCTCCTTAGTGTAACAGAGTAGTACTCAAATATGTCTTCCCTGCACATGGTTCTTCTGTCCCTTCTATTCAATTCTATACATGGTGCTCAAGTTTGTAGGTGTACAACCAGAGACTGAAGTCTTTGGGCTTTCCATGTGCCAGCTGGGCCTGGAGTCTCAGTGGAGCTGCAATTCTTACTCTACAGCTCAATGAACTTACCCAGGACAGCTGGCAGGGAGATGATGATGGACGGCAGCCATCCCAGAGAATGCAAAGAGTCTGCAGTTGCAGGCAGGATAATCTCATCCATCTTTTTCATGGGATGTAATCCCCTTTTCAAATGGAGGTGGAGTGGAAGTCACCATCCAAGACTCCTCAGGATTGGAGGAATAGCTGTGGACTACAGTAGACTTGCTGGTGTTCTATTATGGACATATTGTGATTCAAGTAGTGGAAGAAATTATAACATTTATGTGGAGCTGGTGGCCACTGGATGCTCTTGGGGCAGGGAATGCGAGGAGTAGTTTTAATGCAGGGACATTTTTGGGACTTGGGACTTGTCCTGGGTGGTGTTGAAGTGACAAATATCGGTCATTTTATATCATCATATAACATGCAGAACTGTGTGGGAGTGAGTGTGGTCTGCAATGTGAGCTATGGTCCATGCTTAATGGCAAAGCCAAAGGATGTTTTTGTCCATTGCAGGTGATGTGCCACAGTAATGAAGGATGTTTATGTGAGAGGTTGTGGGAGATGTGGAAGGTGGGGCATATGGGAATCCCTATATTTTTTGTGTATCATTTCTCTAATCTAAGTATTTTTTGAAAAAAATATATTTTAAAAAATTGTCTACCCAGCTGATTACCTGAGGGCATTTCATTATTGTTTTGCCTGGTGGGACAGGATGAATCTCTTTTAGTGGAGTTGCATGCCAAACTCCTTGGGGAAGACTGAAGGTTGGGAACATGTTTCCTCAAGATAGACTGGAGGCCCAGAAGTTTCCTCAGGGCAGATCGTTACAGGTTTATCTGGCCAAAACTCAGCAGAATTTAGGGTTTCAATGTCCCCACTCCTATCATTATCAACCCATGTCTCCTTTCAAATTTTCAGGATTCCATTCCTTTCCCTTCAATCCCCTAACTTTTACAGCAGACAACTTCTAAGGTTGAGATTTTAGTTCTTGTTGTAATGCTACTACCTGTGCAATGAGACTTGAATCTGGTTTGCAGAGATCTGAAATCTTTGGAAGCAGCAAACAGATTTTTTTTCAGGGCACACATTGAAATTTCACATCTTTAATGTGGAGCTTAAGTTGAAAATTTGAAGCCTTCATCTCATCCCTTTCTTTTATAACTGTATCCAGTATGTTTATGTACAACTAAATCAACATCATTGTACTTTTTAACTTCACAACCTCTTGATTACTGTAAATGTAGTCATTAGCCCTTTTGAATCTACTCAGAGTAGAAGTCACTTGACAAACCCCCATACCAATTCTGATATCCCACTTTGAAGATTCTATTTCTCAAAAACCACTCCCTCTACCTAGCTGTAATAGTCAGGGTTTTCTAGGGAAATAGAACCAACAGGAGACAACTGTAAATAAATGACATTTTATAAAATTATCTTACACAGCTGTGGGGATGCACAAGTCCAAATTTCATAGGGCAGGCTATAAGACAGGAACTCAGATGAAGTTCCTCGATGAGTTCCCCAAGAGAAGCTGTCTGTCTCAAGTAGTAATGTGAATTCTCTCTCTGATTACCAAAATCACCTCTCATTTTATGTCCTTCATCTGATTGGATGAAACATCTCTCATTGCTGAAAGCAATCTCCTCAGTTGATTGTAGACGTAATCAGCCATAAGTGCAATCAACTCACTGATTGAAGTCCATGAAATATCCTCACTGTAAAATTTGGCCAGTACTTGCTTGACCAAACAACTGGGAACAATTTCCTGGCCAAGTAGACACATGTCCCTACTCATCCCTGTGGAATACAGGCCCTTTATCTAAACATCACGCCTTCTCTCACATTCTGTCCCAAGATCTTTAGAACAAAGTTCCTCTCCCCGTGGGGAGTGAATATTACCTGTAATATGGTTTCCACTATAAAGTTGTTCATTATGATTGCTATTAGTTTCTCCATTACATAACAGATAGTTTGAATATTTTACATGAAATAAAATTAGAAAGCATTTTCTTTAGTCTCACACAGATTTATTGCAATCACATCTGATGGCTCACTGACAGAGTTTGTTATTAAAAATCCATTTTAAACATTTTCCTTCCAATAAGAAAGATGAATGCAAATCAATGACAGTCTCCAAAAGCCTTGCTATATTGAATGTCTTGGTATATAAAGCAAGAAAACATTTTATCCATCAGAGTAATTATGAAGCAAAGTATTTGGAATGATTACTTTGCTAAATATCCTAAGGTAAAATGAAGATAAAAGCACATTTACTAATGTTCCAGAATGTGCAAATAAAACTATTTAATTTCTAGGTATTACACTACCATGAATAAATCATTCTTAATCCTAGTTTGGCTGGCAACCAAAAAATACAAAGTGAATAAAACAGGAATATGATGCATAATTCATAGCAAATTACTATGTATGTAAAAATTAACTTTAAACCTTCTGTTGGAGTTAAGTAAACCCTGAAAAATATGATAAAATTGGAGGGGAGTTGTTTTAGCCAGATATATTTATAAAATAGAATTACTATGGCTAAGAGATTTGAAATGGAGTTGGGAGGCAATTCAGGAGGTTACTCTAATGAAAATCTGAGCCAGAGGTCACAAATTGCCAAAGTGTTCATAGCTTATAGCCACAAGCAACAATGTTCCTCATAACCCTAAGGAGAGCTGGCCAGTTTTTGCCTAAAATCAGGATTGAGTAGAAGATGTGCATATTTATCACTACCATTTAACATTGTACTGGGCATTCTAGCCAGGGTAAGTAGGCTACATCAGAAATAAGGGTCATCTAGATTGGAAAAGAAAAGTAAATCTATCTTATATAGAGAATAATAAAAATAATCCATTTTTGTAAATCCTATTAGAGATAATAAATGAGTTCAACAAAGCTTCAGGAATTAAGATCAATATAAAAATCTCAGTTGTGTTCCTGTGCACTAACAGCAAACAATCCAAAATTGATATTAATGAAATGATTACATATTCAATAGCATCAAAAGAATTAAAAATTATGAATGAAATTAACCAAGGAATACTATTTGAACATGAAAAATCATAAGATATTGTTGAAAAAATTATTTTAAAATTCTAAATGAATAGAAAGAAATCCCATGTTATTAAACCAACTCAGCAAATTCGCAGGACACAAGATTGAGATACAAAAATTGGTTGTTTCTATACACCAGCAATGAACAAGGTGAAATGGAGATTAAATATCATTTACAATAATATCTAAAATGTAGCATATCTAGGAATAAATTTAACTAAGAAAGTAAAGGAACGTATACTAAAAAATTAAATTAGAGATAAATAAATACAAGATGTCTATGTTTTTGGATTGGAAGACTTAATAGTATTACGATGCCGATACACCCCAGAAATCAACAAATTTAAAAAAATTCATTATCAGTATTTCATGAGACTTTCATTGCAGTAAGGGAAAAGATAATCCTCAAATTCATTTGGAATCACAAGTGGTCCATAATAGCCTAAGCAATATTGTTAAAGAAGGACAAATTTGGAAATATGCTTTTCACTTTCAAAACTTACTAAAAAGCAATTGCAATCAAAACACTGTGGTACAAAAAACAAAAAAACAAAAAAACAAATAAACAAAAACACTGTGGAACTTATAAAAAGAGATATATATAGACAAATGGAATTGAATTTAGTTTCCAGAAATGAATCTACTCCTTTGAGGTCAAATGATTTTTGTCAAGAGCAACAAGTACATTAAATAAGGGAAAGAATGGTATCATTAACAAATTGTCCTGAGGAAACTTGAAGTCCACATGTTAAGGAATGAATTTGGTTCTCTACCTCACACCTTATAGAAAATTAAGTCTAAATGCATCAAGGACTAAATATAAAATATCTAAAAAGCTCTTAGAAGAAAACCTAGGGGAAAACCTTCACAACCAGGGATTTGACAATGAATCTTGGATATGGACCCAAAAACATGCACAAAAACAAAAAAATAGATTAAGGACTTCATCAAGATTAATACTTTTATACATCAAAGACATTAAGAAGAAAGGAAAAAGACAAATTTAAGAATGGAGTAAAAGCTTGCAAAATATATATCTGGTAACGATTTAATATCCAGAATATAGAAAGTACTCTTACAATTCAGTAACATAAAGAAAAACAATCCATTTAAATATAGTGAAAAGTTTGAAGAAATGTTTCTCCTAAGATGATATATAAATCCCCATTAAACCCATGAAAGGGTGCTCACCATCATTAGCCATTAGGGGAAACTAAACAACAACAAGTTGCCACTTCACACATACAAGGATACTATTATTTTTAAAATGGGAATTATTTTCCTAGTTATATGTGTCTGATCAAGGAACCCATTTCACAGCAAATGATGTGCAGGAATGGGCATATGCCCATGGAATTCACTGGTCTTACCATGTTCCACATCACCCAGAAGCAGCTGGTTTGATAGAGTAATGGAATGGACTTTTGAAGACTCAATTACAATGCCAACTATGTGGCAATACCTTGCAGGACTGGGGCAATGTTCTCCAGGAAGCCATGTATGCTCTAAATCAGTATCCACTGATATTAACTAAACACAATGAGTAGACTTATGGAGGAAGTTGGGCTATGAAGGGAAGGCTGGTGGGAAACAAAATGTGGGATGAGAAGGGGGAGATGATACTGGATGTATGTAGAATGTTTAATAGGTCAAATATAAATGTGTGGTAATGGTTGGAATTGATGTTTACACATTATAATGAATATAGGAAGCACTATTTTTAAATATGTGATTGTGGCTGAAACGAGTAGTCTAGGAAAACTAATGTTAAATTGAGGATACCTGGAGGAGAATATTGTGAATGAATAACAATATTTCAGGATGAGTGGTCTTTGAGCTCAAGTAAAATGATTTTCCAAGGTAGCAGATCAGTTGAAGAGCTGAAAGACTAATATCATTGGTTTTCCAACCTGGGAGAAAAAAAGGATGAAATTTGGCAGTTTCTCCTTGAGCCTTCAAGAACTACAAGTCTCTAGAGTCTAGTCCTTATTATAATTCAATGGGTACCTCAGAACAGTTCAATAAATATAAGGCAAAATCATTTTCCTTTGAAATAGAAATGGGCTCAGTTCATGAAAAGTTAAGGGATTTCACCTCACACCAGCTTTGTGGGTTCAGGTAACTCTGGTCCCTGGATCCTTTATAGAACCTTCTACTTTGTTCCCTCACTCTCTTTTCCAGGTTTCCTGTGGCACCTTGGGCTGTGTTTCTTCCAGTTTTAAGGGTGTAGTTGAAGTACCACCTTGATGAGAAAGACTGAACGGTCAGACCAATCTTGAGACCCTGGTGTGGTGCAGACTCGCTGGGAGAAGGGTATTGTCTGTGTTTCTGTCAATCTCAGAGCCTCAGGGGTCATGAAAGATTGCTGGGCAAACAAAGTGTCTCTGAACTTAATGTGTTGAATATCTAGTAAGGAGGTCCATGCAGCCCCTGGACGTCTTCTCAGACCTTAGCCCAACTCAGCATTGGGGAAATTCCACACTGGAGTTATATGCACCACTCTCTAGTAAAGTCCATTGGGCTTTTATAAGCTTGGCATCCAGAGGAAGAGTCAGTGAGGTAGGGACAAAAAGAGAACTGATGGATATCTATATGAGGGAGTGATTTAGATGTGAGAAGAAGAACCAAGAAATAGAGCTGCAAACACATCTAGGAATTCCCATCATTGGAAAGGAATAATAAAATTGACCACATGATTCATGGTGTTGGTGGGAGCAGCAGGGGACTCTTGTCCTTCTCCTCATACTTCATTGTGAAAGCAGCAAGTGGATATAAGGTTGAATGACCCAGTTCTCCCTGTAGTATCTACCTCTAGTATGCTGAGCTGTCTGTAAATAGTCTAAAAATGTCCAGTTTGGCAACATGATCCAAATACAGGAAGAATTGCTGCAAGGGAAGTGGCCTGACCTAGTCCTACATCCGCCTCCTCTGGTGTCAGCCTTTAGTAATTTTAGGTCAGCCCTGGTCATGGATCTCCCACATTAGGAGTGAGGACCCTGGAAGGGCCTTTCTGAGTACAGGGCAAGCAGCCAATCCATGTTGGAGAGAGTGAGTCCACCCAGCAGTGTGGCCCCTGTGACACTGCCTTCTGCCTGGGAATGTAAAAGCCAAGAATTACTTGAATAGGTATCCAGAGACACACATGTGATTGCTCCTCTCTCACCCTTCCTGGGTGATCACATGGAACCCTGACCACTGACCTATCATTCCCCTGTCTTATTCATATCCCAGCAGGAGTGCTACTGACCAGATGGCTGCAGCCTCAAGCAACTGGGTCTAGTTCCTGGGCCTTATGCTCCTGAGCCTGTTAGTTCTCACCATTATTAATGAAGACTGTTGTATAGCTGGGTCATGAAGTACCAATGTCAGGCAGTGCAAGAGGTGAGGCTTCCTTCCTGCCCTGGAACTGCTGCAAGCCAGGCCAGGCCCTGGACCTCATTTGTAACTTTCTTTCCTGTGCAGCTACAGCAACCCAACTGCCCCAATTGCTGCCATCCTGCCTTTTAATTTCAAAAGTATGTTATCTTCTGATGCACATTTATATCTACAACATGCCATAAACAAAAATACATTCCAGTTGGATAAAAACCTAAAATATGAAAACCAAAACATAGAAAATATGAAAAATTAATTATTAAAAATTTAATAAGCAATGGAAAAAGACTAGTGTATATTCTCCTTGCATTCTGGATTCAAGGCTGCTTTAGACAAAATTCTGCTTGGATAGATAGTTCAATTCTTTGCAGCAAATAATTGTGAGATAAGGGAATTGAAAACTAAGAGTAGTTACCAAAGTATGATTGATTAACTCATTTGGATACATCTAAACACACTGAAAATACATGTAATATTTAAGATGTGATTCTAGAAGTCCAAATCAAGCATTGTAAATTTTTCTAATATATTGTTACCAGCAGATACTTTAATAAGCTGTCAAAAACTACAAAATATATAGGAAAATGTTTGGCAGAAACAGCACAAAAGATATTATGAAAAAACAAAATGCAGAAATAAATGATTAAATGAATTAAATGCAAAATTATATCATTACTGAATGAGAAAACTTGTCAAAAAATGTCAAATACTAATATATAAAGGAAATTCAATTTCCCTATCAACATAGTTCTTTAATTGTGTACATTCATCATATGATCCAAATGGTATAATTAATTCTAAAGAATAGAGAAGAAAAACATGAAAAAGTTACTGACAGGAGTGTTTCCTCATCAAATCACAGATCAAATCAATAAGATATTAGTACAGAAACTGTCAAATAGAACAATGGAAAAAATAGAGATATCCAGAAGAATTCCTAATAACCATGAATACAAAGGTGGTATTTCAAATAAAAAAATAGTTAATAAATAGTGATGACTCAAATAATCAGCTTTCTGGAAAGATAATAACATATAGTACAGAGCTATTGATTTCAAAGCAAAAAGAATCAAGAAAAATCTCAGTAGAAAATTAGGAAATTACAGATGAAGGACTTTTAACTATAAGAAACAATAAGAAAAAAATAAGTGTAATTTATTTTTAAAGTATTGAAGAGAGAGAAAAAAGGTTGGAAAATTTTCACATACAAATAATAGATTTGAAAAATTATTTGCAATGTAAATGACAAAGGATTAATATATATTTTTATTTTAATAGAAATAGATCTACAAAAATTGATCACTTGAAAAATGAGGGATGATTTCAAGCAGGCCATTCATAGGCATTCAAAATGCCTGATAAACATTTACTATATTGTTCAAAAACACTGATAGAAATATATCAAAATACCCATTAAACTGTTCAAATTCAAGAATCAAAACACCTATTGTAGGCTGGGTTGTATGGAAAAGGATATCATTTACAGAGTTGAAAAAGAACATTATCACAGTCTTTCATGGAAAGCAGCTTCATATTAGTTCTAAAATTTTGAAATATTTTTACACTGGAAATCTCACCATGAGAAATCTCTATGAAATAAATGTATAGAGAACAATGCATACTGCTGTGTTGTCAAAAGTGATACAAAAGGAAAAATAAAACCATTACCATTGATGGAGGAATATAGAATAATTTGTGGTAGAGCCATATTATATACTATTAGGCAGTCATTAAAGTGAAAGAGCAGTAGCAGATGAGAAACAGAATGCCCAGTCAATATTATATATTCAGGAAAGCAAGATGCAGAGTAGCATATATAAAATGAGTCCATTTGGTTAAAACACTGACAAACATCTGAATATTTTTCAATGCATGTATATGTATATATGTGTGAATATTGGAGTAGATATGTATATTTGTATAACTAGGAATGGTAATTAAGGGATGAATAATAAAACAGGCTATTTACCAGATAGTTAATATGAATTAACTTATGTTCACTTGTTGAACAAGTACTGGGACTGGAGAGTTGGAATATGCAGGAAATATGGTGAAGAAGATGGCAGAATAGGAAGCCCCGGGAACCAGTTCATCCACCAAATAACTATTGAACTGGCAGAAATTGTCTCAATCAACTATTTGAAATTCTGGGGACTAGTGAGACACTGTGTAGCATCCAGAGAGAAGCATGGGGAAGAGGCTGGTAAGTTGAGATAAAAGCCGGTGGGTTTCATCCTCCCTGCAGTGGTTACAGTCCCCCTTCCCTTAGTCTGTGGCAGGCAGCAGCAGGGAAAAATTATGATAGAGCCACATGTCATACTTGGTGTTTGGTAGTCATTGGAATGAAAAAGTTACAGTGGTTCTTGAGTAACAGAGAGCTCCATGAAGCATTACCTAAGGAGGAAAGCAACAGGCAGGATAGTATTTACAAAATGAACGCATTTGGTTAAAACAGTAACAAATACATGAATATATTGCACACATATAGGTGTATTTATGATTCATAAAAGAGTAAATGTGGATATCTGAATACCTGGGTATGATTGCTTAGGCACAAATAAAAGATTAAACAGATCATTAATATCAATTACCTTGAATACATTTGTGAGATAGATAAGAGTTAGAAAATGTAGAAAAGATGTTTCTTAAAGAAAAAAGCATAGATATGCGCTTCCCTGTAGAAAGCAGTTTAAGCATGTGCAGTGTGTATTTTAATGGTTCCCATTAAATAATCTATGTGTTAATTTGAATTAAAAATTCACATAACCAAAATCATAAAGTTAGTGCTAAATCTATTGAGTTACAGGGAACCTTGACAAAGTGGAAAAGGGTGAATAGCAATGGGGGAAAGTGTTAACTGTTTTCCACAAAAGCAAACAAAGAGAGCTACATGTATTCCTGTACCTGTATAAATGTCTCCTGGAAAAGAAGAGATTATGAAAGGATACACATGTGTCATTAACATATGACACCTTTATGGAAGAGTTATAATTGATGGAGGGGATTATTATTTCTTTATACAAATTTATAATGCTCATTATAAGAGTATAAGAAATTTGTAAGTTAAAAATTTATATATACACACATATGAGTATAAACATTTTGTTGGATGTTTTCCAAATAGGCAAAAAATTATCTTGTATATGGTGGGCAAAGGTTTTAATTATTAGATGAAGAACATTTCCACAGACTGTACAAAAGCCAGACCCGGCTTCTCATGAAGTACATCTGTTTTTCATAGGCTTTCCTTTTCCACAACAGTAGTGTGCATATTATCTCTCTTCATGAGAACAAATTATTGATTGAAGCCATCTATATGTCTCTGAAAAATAAAAACAGGACACATTGGTGATGAATGTGTTAGTTCCCATGGGCCATGATCACCCTTCATGTGGTTCTGAGGTTTTCCCTTACCATTCTGCATCTCATCTCTTAAGGAGAGGACAGGCCCCTGGCTTTTCTAGAATGTCCCAGGCCCTGGGACTTGATGCTTTGGGTATGGCTTAGGCTTTTCTGCCCATTGTTGAATCGGGGTCTGAATCTTCTGGTCTCATCATCACCTCTGGTTATTTAAGTTGTTGTTGTTCTCTCTAGGTTTAGATATCAGCCTGTCTTTTAATCTTTTATTCTCAGTTGGGCTTTTTTCCAGTTAGTGATCTCAGGATAGGTCAGGCTATAGAAGAGAAAAAGTAAAAGCCAAAGATGATCAAGATATGGATAACACTAGAGTGAAATATGCTTAAAAGGAATAAAATATTAATCCCTCATTGCTAGGGAGGCTCATCCCCAGGAGTCATGTCCCACATTGGGGGAAGGTAATGCATTCATATGCTGAGTTTGGCTTAGAGAGAGGCCACATTTGAGCAACAAGGAGGCTCTCAGGTGGCAACCCTTAGGCACCCCATAACAGTAGGTTAAGTTTCAATTACAAGAGCAAAGACTCATAAGGTTAGTCCTCAATAACAAGAACCCATCGGTAGGCCATCCTCTTTTGCCAGACACTGCCTCTGCACTCAGGGGACTGTTGCTGCTCCCTTGGAGAATGTGGCAGAGTTCTCCAGGCTGGGAATTCAGATTCCCTCATTTATTGAGTGATTGTCTACCCTCTGTGACCATGCCCCATCCCTTGATCATTTGACCAATTTTATATATCTTTCATGTATATTCAGATGAACTTACTCCCATGAATAACCCATACCAGATACCCCCCACCAATGAACTTCTGCAGCCCCCATTGTAACCCTTCTGTGATGCAAACCTTCCCTGAACATGAAGCCCATATAACCAAATACAATTAATAGGAAAAAGAAATAATAATGATAAGCTTAAATGCAAGAGATAGGTACAAGGAAGCTCAGAAGAAAAAAAAAGTAACTAAACTAAAAATAAAATTTAATTAGCAGATAGGGACATTAAAGAAAATTGAAAAAAAAAACAGAAAAGAATCCTTTTTTTTTAAAAAAAATTATTCTTTTTTCCTTTTATCACTGCATTATCAGATGTCCAGTGTATCATGACACCTTCCCCCTCTCATTCCCCAGTCTCTCCCAAATTTTCATTTAATTTTCAAAGAAGTTTTAGGTCACAGCAGAGTCACACACAGAATACTAAAGACTCCCACCTACCCAACCTCCCTCCCCCTTCTGCACCCCATATTAAAACCTTTTTTTTAATGGATGTTAGCATTGTTATAACTGTTATACAGATAGTGAAGTATAACAACTAAACATTGTTGATGGTTTACAGTATAGTTTACAATTTTGACTGTACAGTTTAATAATTTTTGATGATATTTACCATGTCCTGTGTCCATTACTGTAAGGTAATGAAAAACATTTCCCGTGACCACTAAATACCCCATTTGATCTTAACTGTTCCTTCCACCCCATCCCCCTGTGGCATATGACACTCCACAGTCTTGACTCATGGAATGACAAGATTCATAGTTACATGCCCTGGGTATTCCAACCTGCCCTACCTAATATACCCACCTGTCAACCCTGCACCACCAAACCCAGGGATTAATACCAAGTGCCAACTGGCAACATGATTGGAAAAAGACCTTGAATAAAAGGGGGAAAGAGTAAAGAGAAATGAGTTCATGTGGCTAAGAGACTTCAAAGAGAGTCTGGAGGTCATCCCAGAGGTAATGCTCATGCACACCTCAGTAGGATCTCATAGAACACCAAAGTGGATATCACCCCACACAGAGGGGCTCCTGAGGGCTCTGGAGACACCCAGGTCCTATATAAGTGGGGATAGCCCCAGAGATTGATGCCTTATTAGTGGGCTCCTCTTTGGAATCTGTACTCCTGAGAGTGACAGAGTCAGACTCAAATAAGTCCTCCCTGTTCATGGCCCATCCGTCCCTTCTATTCAAACCTATATGTGATACTGGAGTTTTTAGGTGTACTTCCAGAGACTGGAGCCTCCAGCCTACCTGTGTGCCAGCTGTGCCTGCAATCTCAGTGCAGCTGCAATCCCTACCCTACAGCTCAATGGACTCATCCAAGTCACCTGGCGAGGAGACGACTATGGCAACGGCCATCCCAGGGAATGGAGAGGGCCTGCAGCTGCAGGCAGGATAATCCCATCCACCGTATCCAAGGAATATAAACCCTCTCTCACTTGGAGGTGGAGTGGACTTCACCATCCCAAAGTACTGGATTGGGGGAAGAGCTATGGACTAGAATGGACTTGGTGGTGTTCTGTCGTATATTGTGATTCAAGCAATGGAAGAAATTGTAACAGTGAGGTGGAGACGGTGGCCAGTGGACATTTTCAGGGCAGGGAGGGGAGGGGCAGTTGAAATACAGGGGCTTTTTCGGGACTTGGGGGTTGTCATGAGTGACTTTGCGGCAACAGATGTAGGCCATTTTGCATCAGCATTTACCACACAGAACTGTGTGGGAGAGAGGGTGGTCTATGATGTGAAACGCGGTCTTTGCTTGGTGGCAAGGCCCCAGGATGTGTATATCCA
>JAQZBX010053593.1:0-18844 GCA_029593785.1 Cabassous unicinctus | reverse complement strand
TGAAAGAATCTGCAGTTACCTAGAGAGGCTGGGGAAATACCACTCCCTCTTGTCCAATAAAGGGTGAGCCACAGGCACCCAACAGTTGACATCATGCAGGCCAAAAGTAGCTGCAGTTGCCCTGTGAGGTTGAACAAACTCCAGCCCCTTCCTATCTTATGTGGTGTGGGGGTGGAGTCCCAGGTGCTCAACAGACCAGTTTGTGTGAGATAAATAGGCCTAGAGTTGCCCAGAAGGCTGAGAAAACATAGCTCCCCTCCTGTCATATTGGGGTTGGTGATGGAACACCAGATGTCTGACTGTTCAGGATGTGCCAGCTGAAAGTGCCTGCAGTTGCTTGGAGAGGCTGGTGCAGGTTCACCCAGCTTCTTTCCTGCCAACTTGGGGATGGAGCCTATGCTAGCTAGTGCTGCAATTTGGTCTGTGTGGAAAGAAGCTGGCCTCTACCATCTCTGTGATTTTAAATAGCCCCACTTCACCTCATGCCAGGGATAGAGTTAAAATGGTGGCTACCAGGCTTTTTGTAACTTGGACAGTTTCAAATATTAGCTATTTTTAGGATTATACTTTAGCCAGCCAAATTTATTAAGCAGTAGCTAAAGTTGGTGCCCAACCATCTCTTCCTCTCCCTATTTTTGGAAATGGAGCTATCAACTCCAGGCACAGATTAGCTCCTGGGGTGAATCATGCCATCAGTGGGCACTGGCCTTCACAGTATGGAGTGCTCTAATCACTAATCTTCAATGCAGATGGGCATTCTCCTCCTTCCATTCTTTTAAGGATATTACAGGATGCACTGGTGGTCTCCTGACTACCTCAAACAGATGCTTAAGATAGCTCTCTTTAGATTGCTAACTGCCCTGTATGATGAGCTGTGTGCTCAAACACGTTACTCAGCCACTTGTTGCCACATCTCTCCATTTTGAGCTAATTTTCTATATAGTGTGAGACAGGGCTCATGTTTCTTTCTTTTGGAGATGAATATCCAGTTCTCCCAGCCAATTTGTTGAATAGGCTGTTTTGGCTCAACTTTGAGATCTTGACAACTTTGTTTAAAAAAATCACTTGACTATAGATGTGAGGGTGTATTTCTGTGTCCTTGATTTGGTTCCATTGCTCAATCTGTCCATGTCTTTGCCAGTACCTAGCTGTTTTTCCACTGTAGCTAAGTAATAAGAGAGAAGATGCAAATAAATAAAATCAGAAATAATGGGGGGCATGACCATGAACCCTGTAAAGATAAGAGAGATCATGAGAGGATACTATGATAAACTGTATGCCAAAGAACTAAACAATGTAGATGAGATGCACAAATTCTTAGAAACACATGAACCACCTACACTGACCCTAGAAGAAAAAGAAGACCTCAACAAACCAATGACAACTGAAGAGATTGAAACAGACATCAAAAACCTCTCAAAGAGGAGCATATGAGTTTAAAGTAGTTGAGCACCAGTTTCCCAAATACAATACCCCAGGTTCAATCACTGGCCCCAGTACCTCAAAAAATCTTCCCAAAGATGAAATCCCAGGACCAGATGGCTTCTCAGGTGAATTCTACCATTCATTCAAAGACATTCTAATACCAATCTTGCTCAAGTTCTTCCAGAAAATTGAACAGGAAAGAAAGCTACCAAACACATTCTCTGAAGTGAATACAAAAGCCAGATAAACATACTACAAAAAAGAAAGCTACAGAACAATATCTTTAATGAATATAGATTTAAAAATCCTCAACAAAATACATGAAAACAAAACCCAAAAGCACATTAAAAGAATTATATACCACAATCAAGTGGGTTTTATCCCAGGTATGCAAGAGTTGTTCATTACAAGAAAATGAGTTAGTATAATAAACCACATAGATAAATTGAAGATGAAAAATCACATGATCCTCTGATTGATGCAGAAAAGGCATTTGACAAGACACCACATCATTTCTTGCTAAAAATACTACAAAAGATTGGAGTAGAAGGAAGCTTAATCAGTATTTTAAAATAAATAAAGGAAAAACCCACATACAGCTTTTTACTCAATGTCAAAATTCTGTAAACTTTCCCACTGAGATCAGGAAAAAGGCAAGGATGTCCACTGTCATCATTGCTATTGAATATTGTGCTAGAAGTTCTAGCTAGAGCATTAAGGCTAGATAAAGAAATAAAATAACCCAGATAGGAAAGGAAGAAGTAAAACATGCACTCTTTGCTGATGATAAGTCCTATATCTAGAAAATCCTAGAAAATCCACAAAAAAGCTACTAGAATTAATAGGTTAATTGAGCAAAGTGCTGGGATACAAGTTTATTATGCAAAAATCATTAGCATTTCTATACACTACTGATGTGCAATCTGAGGAGGAAATCAGAAAAGAATTCTTTTATAAAAGTTACTAAAGCAATCAGATGTTGAGGAATAAAATTAATGAAGCAGATATAGGACCTGCATTCAGAAAACTACAAAACATTGCTAAAAGAAACAAAAGAAGTCTTAAAAGAATGGAAGGACATTTTATGTTCATGGATTAGAAGAATAAATATCATTAAGAGGTCAGTTCTACCTAAAGTGATTTATAGATTCAACACAATCTCAACAAACATCTCAACAGCTATTTTTGAACAAACTGAAAAGACAATTACCAAATTTATTTGGATGGAGTCCCTGAATAGTCAAAGATGTTTTTATAAAGGAAGAATGAACTTGGAGCACTCTTACTTCCTGACTTTAAGGCATATTGATCAGCTAAGGAGTAATAGTAGTATAGTAGTGTGGACAGACAGGTTGGCCAATGGAACCAAATTGAGAACTCAAAAATAGACCCTGACATCTACAGTCAAGTTGTTTTTTACAAGGATGTTAAGCCCAACCAGCTGGGCCAGGACTCTCTCATCAACAATTGGTGCTGAGAGAACTCAATAGCCATATCCAAAAGAAAGAATAAGGACCCCTATCTCACACATTCAAAAATGATTTTCTCTAAGTGGATCAAGGACCTAAATATAAAATCAACAATTATAAAACTCCTGGAAGAAAATATAGGAAAATATCTTCAAGATATTGTGGTAAGTGGTAGTTTCTTAAACCTTACACCAAAAGCACAAGAAACAAAAGAAAAAAAGTAGATAAATGGCACCTCCTCAAAATTAAACACTGTTGCACATAAAAAGACTTTGCCAAAAGGGTGAAAAGTCAGCCAAATCAATGGTATATCTGATAAGGGTTTAATATCCATGATATATAAAGATATCATACAATTCAACAATAAAAAGGCAAACTACCCAATTAAAAAACAGACAAATGATTTGAAAATACAGTTATCCAAAGAAGAAATACAAATGGCAAAGGAGCACCTGAAAAAATATTCAACATCATTAGTGATTAGGGAAATGCACATCAAAACTACAATGAAATATCATTTCTCACCTATTAGACTGGCCCCTTATTAAAAATTCAGAAAACTGTAAATATTGGAGAGGATGTGGAGAGACAGGAACTTTTATTCATTATTTTGTGAATGTAGAATGGTACAGACTCTGTGGAGAAATGTTTGGCACTTCCTAAGGATGTTGATTATGGACTTGCCTTGTGACCTAGCAATACCGTTACTTGGTATATACCCAGGAAAACTGAGTACAGTATCACAAGCAGACATCTGCACACCAATATTCATAATGGTGTTATTCACAATTGCCAAAAGTTTGAAACAACACAGGTGTACATTAACAGATCAATGAATACCCAAATTGTGGTGTAAACAATGATGGAATATTATGCAACTGTAGGAAAAATGAAGTCATGAAGCATATGACCACATGGATGAACCTGGAGGACATTATATTGATTGAAACAAGCCAGATGCAAAAGGACAAATACTGTATGATTGTGCTATTATGAACTAAATATATTATGTAAACTCATGGAATTAATAATTAGAATATAGGTCACCAGAAAATAGAATGAGGGTAGAGAATGGAAAACTGGTGGTTAATCTGTGCAGAAGTGGTTAAAATGTTTTTGTCTTAATCTTTGGAAGTGAATGGAAATGGTGAGAGCATTTCTTATTGTTTATAACTAGCAGGGCTATTATATGGGTATGAGAGTGGCCAAAAGAGAAAATCTAAGGACATGTATATTACTAGAAGGAAAGCTAAAAAATATAACATGGGTCCCTATAACATAGTGAAACTAAATGTAAAATACAAATATGGGTGATACTTGACATATGGCTGTTTTACAAAATATAATTACAAATATGCTAGAGAGAAGGAACCAGAAAAGCAGGTATGTACACATGGGGAAGCATAGAGAGATTCAGAGGTTATGAGATTTTTTGATTGGTTGTTTTTTATTTTTTATTTTTCTGTAAAAATGAATATGTCCTAAACCTGATTGAATTAATGAATGCAAAACTATGGATTATACCAAATACCATTGATTGTACACTTTGGATGGATTCATCCTTAATTAATATGTATCAATAAAATTTAAAAAATAATGTGAAGAAGAAAAATATCAACATTTCTGATTGACATTAATTTGTAACAAAAATAAAACAGGTTAGCGATACGGAGCATGTAGGAAGGCAGTGTTAGTGAAAAGACCACATAGTACTCTCTAGGACATTTTATTATTACTATCTCTCCTTGGATAAAATGAGAAACTGGTTTTAGAAATTTGTTTTTGCAGGGAAAAATTAAATTGAAATACTTGAGTATTAAGAATGTTTATTGTTTTCTTACTAAGAATTTGAATTTATATCTGAATGAAAATGAAGGATTTTACTTTTCATTAATTTCCTAATTTTAGTGGATTTTAAAATTCTGAATATAGTTTTGGAAATATTCCTAGGAAAACCTTGTGGGATATATAAACCTATACTGATACTGATATTTCACAATACATTTCTTTCATTAAAATATGCAGTTGTATAAGGTGTGAGATAGGGATCCTATAGATTTTGGATATGGCTATCCAGTTCTCCCAGCATCATTTGTTGAACAGATTGCTCTGATCCAGCTGGGAGGTCTTGACAACCACATCAAAAATCACTGTTTTTGTTTTTTTATGATTTTTCAATTATCTTTAATGTTTAAAGAACTTTAGATTACATAAATGCTGCATGATATAGGGGATACTCACATACCCCACTCCCTCCCACACCCAAACTTTCCCACAATAACAACATCTTTGATTACTTAGTACATTTGCTACAATTTATGAACACATATTGATTCACTGCTCCCAACCATGGACTATAGTTTACATTATATTTTACACTTTGTTCAGCACAATTTTGTAGGTTATGACAAAATATATAACAGCCTGTATCCATTATTGCAGTGTCATGTAGGACAATTCCAGTGTCCCCAAAATACCCCATATTACAACTATTTATCCTTCTGTCTTCCTTCTTAACCTCAGTGGATACTACATCCACATCAATGATAACAGTTATTCCATTGCTAGAATAACAATAAGTCTATTGTACATTAATTAGTCTACTTTAGTTCATTGTTCATTCCCCAACCTTGAAAATTTTGGGAAGGTGATGTCCACTCTGCCTCTGATTGAGAGAGGCCTTAGATCCCATAGACAGATGGATGGAACTCTCTTACTTGTAGTTGCAGGCACTCTCTGTTCCTTGAGGTGGGTGTTGCCCATCATCATCACCTTGTTAGTTTTCCTGAGTGAGTCCAGTGAACTTGAGTGTAGGTATTGTAACTGTGCTGAGATTCAGGGATCAAACTGTACATGGTCAGACCAAAGATTTAAGTCTCTTGGACATATATTTATCAAGTATGTTGCTAATTATAGGTTCAAAAGAAGGGGCATAAGAGCCATATGGAGGGGAACTATAAAGTAGTCTATCTCTGTTACACTGGGGAGCATAAATTCAAAAGCAATGCCCAATGAAAGGTTTCCAAATTTCTGAGCTGTATGCCCTGCTTGTAGTGTCAGTATGTCTCTAGATCTCTCAGGAGCTACAGTATTTGAGGAAACATTTACTGGGGGCAGTTAATGAGCTTCTGCTGAGATATGCATGATCATAACCTTTGGGATGCCTCCCAAATCACTTTGAAATCTCTTAGTCATAAAAACTCATTTGTATTTACCATTTCACCCTTATCATTAAGTTATTTTTCCAAATGCATTGCTAGTTATTGCTTGGTAATAATCCCTCAGTGCCAGGGAGGCTCATCCCCTGGAGTCATGTCCCTCTCTGGGGTAAGGTAGTGCATTTATATGCTGAGTTTGGCTTAGAGAGAGACTGTATTTGAGCAGCAAGAAGGCTTTCAGGAGGTTACTCAGGCAATATATAATACTAGGCTAAGTTTCTATTTCACAAGAAAAGGTTCATAAGTAGAATCATCAATATCAAGGGCCTGGCATAATGGTCTGTCCTCCTTCACTCAGGGGTTTCTTACTGTCCTATTAGAGAATGTAGAATATCTCCCCAGGATGGGAATTCAATATTCTTTCAGTTATTGTGTGGATCTCCACCAACTGTGTCAATGTCCCATGAACTCTTGAACATTTTCATATGCCTTAGAGGCATGCCCCAGCTGAGCCCCTACACATGCATCCCCTTCACCAACAGCTCACACTAATGATCCTCCCCTGCCCCGGTTGTGACCCATCTGTGATCCAAAGACTCCAAAAATGAAGCCAACAAAATAATCAAATAATAGAAGTGGTATTCCTTCAATTTACCCTTTGATTATTATTTAATAAGCAAATTAAATAATGATAGCTTTAAAAAATAAAATACAACAAATTTTAAAATAATTTGAAATAGTAAAATTTTTATACGCTGTGTCTTTCATTAATGAAAGAGCTGTTGTCTTGTATGTACAGTGATATTTTCTTCCATATATTCCCTCAATGTCTTACTTTTTCCATTTTTATCTTAAAAGAAGTTTTAGGTTACAGAAAAGTCACATAGATTATATAGGGGTTTCCCTCATGACTAACAAAATTCCCCTTTCCTCCTCTCCCCTGTTAATAATATTTTACACATGGGTAGTACATTTGTTACAATTGATGTACAAATTTTAAATTTTACTACTAACAAGGGCCAATGGCTTGCATTATGATTTTTTGTAATGCAGGAAGGTTGAGCCTGGGAAGGCTGAGCAAATACTTTTGATATTCCAAAGAATCCACATGGAAGCCATAAGACCAGCAGCTGCCATGCAATTTTATTTACTCACATGTCCCAATGGCAGCTATTGGGCAGTGACTGCACCTGTATAGTGGGGAAACAAAGCTTATAAAGGGCAGGACAGCACAAAGATGGGGGATACCTAGTATTTAGCCTATAGAATGATTAACAGTGAGTGCTTACCTATGGGGGGTTCCCAGAACAGTAAATCAAGATTCCTAGCAATTAACATTCTTTTGTAGCAGACTGATTGCACTCTTGGTGCCAGTTTCTCCCCGGCTGAGGGTGAATGGGCCATTGACAATATGGCCTTCCCCATCCCAGCCCTTCTGCAAGCAGTTCAATAAGGGACATTCCTTCTATTTCCTATGCTCCACCCCAATGCTCTTTCTACCATACAATCTGCCCACCAGTCTTAAGTGATATCTGAGCAGTCAGAGCATTGAGCACTGTAGCCATATACCACAACAGCATTAAAGTGAATAGAAAGAGATTAAAATTCCACCCCTGATTGCTAAGAGAGTAATGAGTCCATATTACAGATTTCCTTTTGTTGTTTCATACAGACAGGGGTACATTATGCTGGCTTAGCTGTATACAAGCAACACTTTCATTAGTAGACAACAAAGTACCAGTAGGGGGGGCTTTATGAGGAGGTTTCTAATACAATACATTTTCTCTTTCCAAATTTTTTGAGTTCCTTCAGTAACATTAAAAATCAGTTTGGGCACAAGAAGAGTTCACATTGACACACAGAGTTTAAGCAAGAATAGAAGACCTCAGATTTTAAACTGTGTTTTTATAAAAATGTTTTGGGTGACTTTTATTCCACATTCATTTAAGATTCCCAAGCAGTGAGGCTTCATAGGTCAGTAGTATGGTGAAAATGACATCATTTTTCCCTAGTTATTTTTAATTTGAGGCATAAGCAATAAAAAATTATTGTTACTTCACCTTTTGGACAGCTGGCACTTTAACTCATAAAGTTAATGTCTGCATTGTTCCTACTGTTAGCATCTAATGGAGCTGCAGCCACAGCCCCCAGTGCTGAACTTAAACAGTCCATTTTTGTATGGATCCCTTATCATCTTTTATTTGTTTCATTAAATGGTCATTCATTTTTTTAAAAATAAAAAGTCAAAACCGTATCCAGGTCCATGGACTAAAACTGTATGAGGTGACTTGTAAAAATAGTTTCTTGGTCACTGTCAATTTGGGCTGGCATCCCATATAGGGCACTTATATTTTCTAGGTAGCAAATAGTAGCTGGCTAGTTACAAGAGTCCCATTGCAGGGTCTGCAGAAGTGAAAGCATACCTTACAACTTCCAAAAGCAGGAGAGGACTAATGTCATAGTCATTGGAGTGGGCAAAATGGGTGATGTTCATGAGCTGTTGGTGAGTTACAGGAAGCTGGAAGTGCTGTCACAGGGTTTAGTAGCCATTATGTCCATTTTCCTGTGGAGCCACTCTGCTGCTTCTTGGGTCTTAATAATAAGGCTCTGGATCTTTGTGAGGGCATCTGCTTCAACAGTCCTGAGAGGGGTGTTAGAGGAATTGGCAGGGACATGATAGACAGTTACATTCTGCTGCTGGTAGGCATCTCAGATGTCCTTCCACAGATCTCTCCTTCACAAAGGGCAGTCCATGACAGTCCATTTTTTCTGTCTCATTTTTAGTATTTTCAGTCCATCCCTGGAAAGAGATGGCAGTCTTCAGAGTAACTGGACACTATTGGATTAGTTCCTTAACTTGCAACAGTGCTTAGTATGTTGCACATAGTTGCTTTTCTAAGGGGCAATATTGTCCTTTGACCTTTTCCCACAATTGTGACATAAACCCAATGGGTGGGAAGCAGCTGTGGCTCAATTCTTTGGGTTCCCATTTACCATATGGGAGGCCCCAGGTTTGATTCCAAGGGGCTCTTGGTGAAGGCAAGCCAGCCCATATGGCATGGTGAATTGTTGGCCAACGTGGTGTGGTGAGCTGACACAGCAAGATGATGCAACAAAGGGATACAAGCAGACACAGGAAAAAACACAAAGCAAATGGACACAGCACAAGCAGCAAGGGGGGGATAAATAAATAAATAAAAATAAATCTTTAAAAAAAAACCAAGGGGGTATTTGTTTAGGATGTTGTCTCTGTCACAAACCCCACCCAAAGCCAATATTCTTGCTGACCACATCCAATTCACAGGGGAAGTCAAGGTCCAGCCCCTTACTGCTTGAGCCTGTTATTGCCCTCTTTACCTTTTTTTAAAAAAAAGAGTCTGCTGGGGGAGTTTCTTATTCCATGCACAACCTTTCCTAATTAACACATACAATGGTTTTAATATCTGATCTAAGTAGGGGATAAATGGTCTTCAATATTCCAACAACCCTAGGAAGGTCATTAATTGTTTTGGAGTTTGTGGTGTGGGAAAACATTATATTTTAACAACACTCAAGAATTTGACAGAACAGCAAGGACCTTGCAACTTGTCCCAGTTGTTTGCCCTTTCCAGGCACTTAGGATAAGTTACCATTGTTTCTGATGCTCCTTTTAATTCTGAAAAAGAATTACTGGGTAACATATCATCGATATAATGAAATAGAGTTATAGCCACAAGTTTTTTTTCCATGCAGCCAGATTCTCTCTCATCAGGCCAGGACAGATGGTTGGGCTATGAACATAGCCTTGGGGAAGCACTTCAAAATCCACCATTGGCCTTCTCACATGAGGTGAATGAAGGCTGGCTTGACTTGCCTAAGGATATACTAAAGAAAGCCTTAGCATGTTCTAAAACAATGTGAAAGTAATATAACTGGATATTAATTATTTGCAACAAACTAGCAATATTTGTGACTGCTGCATACAGTAGTGTTGTTATTTTAATTTATAATTATCTGCTGTTTTGCACCACCCCTGGCTGTCCCCAATGGCCACTCTCTTTCTGCAGCCACAGAACTGCCTCTTTAGTGGAGGGGGGACAAATCAGATAAATATGAGCCAAAGCATCTGCCTCTTGATTTCCAGGCAGGGATGTTTCTGTGACACACACCATTTTTTAAAATAATTAAAACCATGATTAACAACATAATACTTTTATCTAATATTATGCTGAAACATTGTTAAATTTCCAGGAATTTTATACTCTTTAAGAGTTCATATGAACTTTCTGATACAACTTTGATTAACAGAGAATTAAAGAATCCCTTTTAGTTAAATATTTTTCATTCAATTTAAAACTTATCAAATGAACTTAACTATCTCATTAGTTTATTTTTCCCTTTTACACCTTTACCATGATTACATTAATTAACAGCTATTTTATTTTAACAGTACAGGAAAAACTACTTTCTCCACTATTTTATGAAAACCTAAGATTCCCAATGGAATCAAGATTATCTTCTCCCTAGCACCACTTTAATATGCAGTTAGAGGTGACCTCTGACAGGTTCTCCTGTTATGAAGTTACCTTTCATTATTATCATCAATTCAGTTTCTGTTTGATAATGATTTCCTGGAATTGGCCATTTAAATATTTCAGTTTATACAATGCTTTTATAAACTCCTTATAACTCTTCATAACCACATAGGCTATAGTTACTTCATCTTAAGACAAATTTCACCCTCACAAAACACAGTCCTTTACTTAATGCTACCTCCTACAATACTTTCTACAAGTTTTATCCCACATACTTCCATTCTGCTTTTATGAAAACCAGCCATTTTTTTCTTAGGACAAAACAGTTCCTTAAATATACATCAAATTTTACTTTTAGCACTTCTACAAAACTTTCACTTCTTTTGATATCCATTCAAGTCTCACATTCCTCATTCCATTCTGTGAAGAAAAATAAACCATTCCAATTTAGGCAAAAATAATTTTTACGAAGAGGTTTTTAGTAACTTCATTAGTCAAAACTTGCAATTTTCATCATTTTAAAGATTTAACATATATAATCTTACTTTAAATTATTATCATCCATACTTATTTATTAATATAAGCACTCATTTAATTTTTTGGATATTTGAATAGAGCTCTTTTAAGAATTTTCATTTAATATTACCATCCAAAGGTATCAAAATGTATATTGAACAAACTCAGAGTTATGACACACTAACAAAAACAAAGCTTATTAATTTGACCTATTATTTTTACTCCTTTGGTATGGCTGTCTCTACACCCTCCATCATTTCACATCTCTGATTTTACTGCTTTTAAGATTTCTTCTGGAATCTGTGCTGCCCATAATATACAAGCTCACTTTTGGAAAAACTTTTATTAGTAATCAGTAAGCAGTTAGGGATACTTGTGCAGTACAAATGCAGTTAATATCTACTTAGCATTTTAGACAGACACTTAACACATATATTTAAATTACCACTCTTTAGGAGTACACTTAGGCTTGAAGTTCAGGAGTAAGCTATTGATTCAAAACTGAAAGTTCCTTGTTAATACCTTGATAAAAATTCTGATTAAAATAAAATGTGACTAAGGCTTAAAACAGTTTCTTTTTTTAATTAGTTAAAAACAGTAGACATTTTTATTATGTAATTTTCAAACATACAGAAAATAGGAAAAAAACAGTACAATGAATATAGGTTCAATAATTAACATTTTGCCATATGTGCTTCATGGACACACACATCTTCATTTTGCTAAACCATTTTAAACTATATTAGAGACATTGTAATGTTTCACTCCTAATCCTTTCAGCACGCAAATTTTTAAAAAGAGACATTTTCTGATAAAATACAGTACTTTTACCACAGCTCATAAAATTAGCAAGAATTACCTCATTTAAAATCCAGTCCATTTTCAAATTTCCTCAGTGTCCCCTTTTATAGATGGTTTTTCAAACCTGGATCCAATCCAGGATGCCACATTGCATTTAGCTGTTATGCATTTTTTTTTTTTTTAGTAGGTACTTGGTATTGAACCCAGGATCTCATACATGGGAAGCATGCACTCAACCACTGAGCTACATCCACTCCCCACTGTTATTTCTTTTAAATCTCTTTCAATCTAGAACAGTTACTTACTCTGCCTCCCTTTTTTCTTTTATGACATTGATTTTTTGAAGAAATGAGGCCAGTTACTTTCTATAACACTCCATATACTGGCTGTCTGATCCTTTCTTCTGTGGTGTCATTTAACTTGCTTCTTTATCCCTTGTAATGGGATTAATACATAATCCCATTAATATTGCTTTGATTAAATTCTGGTTAACCTTTTTGGACCAGAGCACTTCATAAGTAACACAGTGTACTTTATGTTGCATCACAAATTAGAAAGCAAGTCTGTTTGTTCTGACTAAAAGTGATGCAAAGTTTCATCACTGATTCTAGGGATCTCTTTATTGTAAAGACATATTTTTGCCACACAACCAGTCAGCAAGTATATGGTGAGATGATACTTCAGCACCATGAGGAAAATCTAGTGAGGATGGGGATCAGCCTTTTATCTAATAGTTTTGGCATCAAAATGTTTTCAATATTGTTATTAACTTTAACATTTCAATTTTAAACATTTGTTTTCTGAAAAGCACAAAATATGTATAAAAATGAGATTCACTTGTATAGCGATGGCAGACTTACTGCTAATTTAAATGCAAGCATCTTCCTTCTTTTTGATTTTGTTTGAAACCCAGATAATAGCCAGTATGATAGCCACTCATGTACCAAGAGATTAACATGCTTCCCAAAGCATCAGCATCATCAGAAAATCTAGACATATGGTAGGTGGAGGGGGAAGTATTGGTGGTCCAGAAGGAAGTGGAGGCAGCCAGCATGACAGGAAGGGGGGTGGAGGTGGAGGTGGAGGTGGTGGGCCATTGAATTTTAGGCGTGACTTTCCTGGTCCCTGTCCAGATCCTGGCATGGGGGGATGGAGGCAGAAAAGAGTTCCATGGAGAAGCTTTTGACTTTATGTTATTTGGTTTATTTCCAGGTGACTTGGAGGAGTTCTCACTTTCATCTGTTGAAAGCTGACTCTCATTTTCATTCTCCTAAGTATTTTGTTCTACATTATTAATTCCTTCAAAGGTCGGGAAAAGTAAATCAGACAGATTTTGCTCCTCTCTATTTCCATACCCAGTGTAAACCACAATGCAGGTATTTCTCTTAAAATCAATTGAAGCAATGATAGCTGGGTAAACGCAGCCGTCTTCTGACCAAATGGCAGAACATTTGTCACCAACTTTCCACTGTTTCAATGGAGTTGTGATGTTCTTTTTTTGGCTTTTATTCTTCTTAACAGGTTCTCTTTTAGGTGTGCATTTTGATTTGTCTGAAACTTCAGAAATGTCACCATTCTTCAGAGCATGCTTAAATGAAGCCACAGCTTTATCATAGGCTTTTTTCAATGCTGTATCATCCCAAATGTCAGAATCATCACTCTGTCCTGTACCCCGCCGGAACAGCACCGACTCCTCCTGCTCAGGGACGCCGCTGGCGCCGCCATCCATTGCCATGGTGAGCGTGTTACCGGATCCAAAACATTTTCAAATTAACATCCCATTCAAATTTTTCTACACTTTACACAAGTATTATGAGCTTTCAGGTTTGTACTATATTTTTAATTGCAGGCTTACAAAAGCTGCTAGCATTGTTCTATTCTCTTACTTTCATAAAGTTGTCCAGCTCAAAAGTTACTAAACTTTATCAGCACTATTTTTATCAATTTCACTATACAGGCCCAATTAGAACTAGCATGGAAACAAAACAGAGAACATTAGTATTGCTAAGTCTTTCTACTCTTACAGTGTTTTAATTCTATCAGTCCCCACTAGCCGACAGCTGGAGGGGGGGTTGCAGAGTAGCTGCTGAAGTGTTTTCTTTATCTTTGTTAACTTTTTAGCAGAATGTTTTATTTAAGCATGATTTCACTGACAACTGCCTTATTTAGCATTTCTGCTTGTGTGGGAAGTTGTATCTGTGATTTAGCCTTCCTTTGTACAAGCATTTTAACATGATTTAAAGATTCTTCTAGAGTTTGTACATCTGAGTCACTATCTCCAGCTTTAGTTGCTCAGAGAGACCAGTCACTAAGGCAGAGGTGGATGTCTGCAAATTCCTTTATAGTTGTAATTCTTCTTTCCTTTAACCATGCATATTGACAGGCCTTTGTCTGCACCTGTTCTTGTGCTTCCTTTGATTTCTTAGCAAATTCTCCCTTTGATCCACCTGCATCAGTCAGAGATCCTGCTCCAACTCTTAAGTCTTCCTCCACTCGCCTTGCCTTTGCTTTGGCTAGCAGCTTGTTAGTACTATCACGCAAGGTAAGGAGGAAGGACCATGCAATGACTGCAGCCACTGCACATTGCTTTTTCTTAATAAAATTTCCCTTTACTCTTTTCTCTAACTTCACTAATCCAGTGGGAGTGTATGGGGCATCCCCCAACTCCCTCATGGGTCCTTAATCATCTCTCATCTGGGCAAGCTTGTACCACATAAAAGTACATCACTGCCCCAGGATCCCACCTGCAGCAGACTCCTACTGAAGGGTCTCCCCTACAGTATCTGGAATGGCTGGCATGCTTTCAACCACCTTATCCCTGGTGGGATTCTCAGGACCATCCTGCCAACTATGCAAATTGTAATGCAGGAGTGTTGAGCCTAGGAAGGCCAAATAAATACCTTTGATATACCAAAGATCCACACAGAAGTCATAAGGCCAGCAGCAGCCATGATACTTTATTTACTCACATGTCCTGATGATGGTCTTTGGGCAGCAACCACACCCGTACAGTGGGGAAACAAAGCTTATATAAGGCAGCACAGCACAAAGAGGAGGATTAGCTAATACATAGCTTATGGAATGATTAACAGTGTGTGCTTTCCTATGGGGGTTCCCAGAACAGTAAATCAAGGGTTTGAGAAATTAATATTCTTTTGTAGCAGACTGTGTTCTTTGTGCCCATCTCTATCCTACTGAGAGGGAATGGACCCTTGGCTAATATGGCCCTGCTCCTCCCAGCCCTTCTTCAGGCAATTCAAGGAAGGGGCATTCCTTCTGTTTATCCTTCATTTACATTTTGGACTGTATACTTTTATAGGTTTTGATGAAATTTAAAATGGCCGGTAACCATTATTGGAAGATTATGCAGAACAATTCTAATGCCCTAAAAAAGCCCTATGTGCCATCTATTTTATTCTTCCCTACCCATCTCATCACAACCTATGTTAACCACTAAGTTTCATTTATTGAAGAAAAAGAATCATAGTTACTCGCAATAATATTGACAATTGGACATATTGGTCTGTTTTCCTTTATTAGGCACTGCCTCTTTTCTGGAGGGATTGTTGTCCCTCTAATTTAGAATATAGCAGGACTCCTCAGGATGGAAGTTCAATATTTTCTTTTTTATTGTCTGGGTCTCCACCCACTGATATTGCACACTATGAAAATATGAACACTAACATAATCCATAGAATCCTGCCTCAGGTGCACCCTGTCCTGTATACACCCTACACCCAAAACCCTCCCCTGCCATATTTGCCAAAAGAACATTCCCAACATTGTAGTTTTAACCACAGACCTGCAAAACTCCAGAGTTCACCTGCTCCTTGCCCCAACCTTCCCCTCAGTTCCATGGATGGTATTCCCTCTAAGATCTGGAACAAGACAAGGATGCCCACTGTTACCTCCCTTATCTAGCATTGTATTAGAAGTACTTGCTCAAGCACTTAGGCAAGAAAAATACATAAAAGGTATCCAAATTGGAAAGGAAGAAGTAAAAATTTCACTATTTGCAGATGACATGACCCTATGCATAGAAAGGCCTGAGAAATCTACAACAAAGATTCTAGAGCTCATAAATGAGTTCAGTAAAGTGCCAACATAAGAGAGCAACATTCAAAAATGGGTAGCATTTCTGTACACCAATAATGAGCCTTCTGAGGAAAAAAAATCAAGAAAAAAACCCATTTACAATAGTAACTAAAAGAATGAATATCCTAGGAGTAAACTTGCTTACAGTTGTAAAGGACTTGTACACTGAAAACTACACAACACTGCTAAAAGAAATAAAAAAACCTAAATAAATGGAAGAATATTTCTTCTTCATGGATAAGAATAAACATCACTAAGATGTCTATTCTACCCAAACTGATTTACAGATTTAATGCAATCCCAATAAAAATTACCACAGCATTTTTAACTGAATTGGAAAATATTTGGGAACCATCTATCCAATAGGAGCCTAATATCCAACATATATAAAGAAGGCCTACATCTCAAAAATAAAATGACAAAAAGAAAAAACATTTAAAAATGAGCAAGAGATTTAAATAGACACTTCTCCAAACAAGTAATACAACTTGCTAAAAAGCACAAGAAAAGATGCTCAACATCATCAACTATAAAGGAAATGCAAATCTAAACTACAAAGAGATATCATCTTACACCCATAGACTTGTAGCTATTAAAAAAATAGAAGATGGCCAATGTTGGAGAGGATGTGGAGGAAAGGGAACACTTATCTGTTGCTCATGGGAATGTGGAATGGTCCAGACATTGTGGAGGACAGTTGGTGCTTCCTCTAGAAGTTAAATCTAGAACTGCCATATGATCCAGCAATCCCACTGCTGGGTATATACCCAGAAGAATTGAAAGCAGGAACATGAACAGATATATACACACCAATATTCATAGAAGCATTATTCATTATTGCCAAAAGTTGTAAGCAGCCCAAATGTCCATTAACACATGAATGGATAAGCAAACTGTAGTATATATATACAATGGAAAATTACTCAGCTGTAAGAAGGAATTCAGGTTTAACACAAGGGATAGCATGGATGAATCTTGAAGCCCTTATGTTGAGCAAAGCAAGACAGGCACTGATGGTCAAATGTTACAAGAGTTCACTGATATTAATTAGCAAATTGAGCAGACTCACAGAGCTAGTGTCTGGAAGATTGGTTTACAGGAGACAGAAAGGGAGTAGAGTTTTGTGAGTCATTGCTTATATGGAAAATCTATGATAAGGTGGAAGTATGTGTTTGGGCAATGGAGGGGCATGAGAATGGTCTAGTGTTGTGATGGGTTTGGTGGTGCTTCTCCATGAGGAACAGTAAAGTGGGGTTTGGGTTGGACTATTCATGGAAGGTGGAATTGTGTAGTTTTGAAGTAGATAGACATGACAGTGGTGCAGCAATGTGATTGGATTTGGAAGCAGTGCTCTGTGAGGGGTAGGATGTGAGGTTGGGTTGGATCACTTGATTTTTCTTCTTCAATTTATCAATGTGGATTATTCCACAAAATGATTTTCTTGTGTTGAAACACCCATGCTTACCTGGTATAAAACCCAGTTGATCATGTGTTATAATTCTTTTAATCTGCTTTTGGATTTTCTTTGCAAGTATTTTGTTGAGGATTTGCATCTATATTCATTAGAGATATTGTCTATAATTTTCTTTTTTCATATCTTTTTCTGGTTTTGGTATTAGGGTGAAAATAGCTTCATAAAGAAAGTTTCACAGCATTCTTTCCTGTTCAATTTTTTGAAAGCTCTTGAGCAAGGTTGGTATTAGATTGACTTTGACTGAATGGTAGAATTCACCTCTGATGCCAATTGATCCATGGCTTTTCATCTGTGGCAATATATTGATAACTGCTTCAATCTCTTTACTTGTGATTGGTTGTTAACATCTTCTATTTCCTCTAGTGTCATCAAAGGTGATTAGTGTTTTTCTAGGAATTTGTCTACCTCATCTACATTATCTAGCTTTTTGGCTTACTATTTTTTATAGTATCCTCTCATGACCTCGATTATTTGAGGTGCCAGTTGTAATGTCCCCTTGTCATTTGTGATTTTATTTATTTGCATATTCTTGCATTTTTGTCAGCTAAGTGTTTGTTGATTTTGTTGATCTTCTTAAAGAACCAACTTTTGATTTGATTGATATTCTCTATTGTTTTATGTTTTCTATTTCATTTATTTCTGCTCTTATCTTTGCTATTTCTTTCCTTTGAATTGGTTTGATTTGGGAATAGTTTGCTCTTCTCTTTCTATTTCTTCCAGGGGTGCAATTAGATCTTCAGTTTTAGCTCTGTCTTTTTTTAGGAGGTTCTGGGAATTAAACCCAGGAACTTGTTCATTGGAAACAGGCACTCAACCACTGAGCTATTTCCACTCCCCAATGAGAGTTGTTTTCTCATTAGTTCTGTTTTAAGGAGGTATCAGGCATCAAAACCAGAACACAGTACATGGGAAGCAGGTGCTCAAGCACTTGAGTTACATCCGCTCCCCTATTTCTTCTTCTTTTTTTTTTTTAACATCATTAGAAAAAAATTATTGTGAAATGAGGGAAAGAACAGAGTTTGCTCTCTCTGTTCTAGAACAGAGATGGAAACATGCATGAAGATTTGGTGTGGGCTCCTGTAGGCAAGCAGAGCAATCTGGTTTGTGTGATTATCCTTATTAAACTATTGATTATCCCTCCCCTTGCTAATTCCAAGGGAAGGGCCCCCATTTATCATTGGCTACCCCACCTATGGTGGGGGCCAATGGTGAGGACTGTTTGGAATATCTGGGGCCAAGGGGAGGTCCCAGAAAAAGAAACTGGTATCTTAAGGTTAAGGTCAATATCTAGGTGTGGTCTTGTGGGAATGCTGTGTGTTGGCCACATTGCCTGTTTTCCCTGTTGTGGTGCATCTTCTCCTCATTTCCCTATATTAACCTGCCTCAACTCCC
>JAQZBX010053592.1:0-19401 GCA_029593785.1 Cabassous unicinctus | reverse complement strand
CTCCAGAGTTTAGTGCCTTTCCAGTGGCCCTACTTTGAAGTTTGTGCTCCCGAGTGTGACAGAGTTGGGCTCACATGTGACTTCTCTATACATATCTCTTCTGTCCCTTTTATTTGAACCTATAGTTGGTGCTGGAGTTGGTAGGTGTTCGTTCATCCAAGAGACTTTAATCTCTTGCGTGTCCATGTGCCAGCTGGGCCCAGAAATTCAACAGAGTTGCAATACTTACTCTCTTATTCATTGGCCTCACCCAGGACAATTAACAAGGAGATGATGATGGACAATGATTATCCCAAGAAACAGAAAGAGAATCTGCAAATGCAAGAAAGGTAGTCCCATTAATCTGCTCCATGGGATCAAAGCCTCCTCTCAATAAGAGGTGGAGTGGGCAACACCATCCCAGAATCCTCAGGATTGGGAATGAACTATGGACTAAAGTAGACTTACTGGTATTCTACTACAGACTTATGGTGATTCTAGCAATGAAAAAATATATCATTCATGTGGAAGCAGTGGCCACTAGAGGTTCTGAGGGCAGGGAGAGGGAAATACAGGTGAAATATGGGGGCATATTGGGGACTTGGGAATTTTCCTGAATGATATTACAATGACAGATATGGGCCATTACATATCTTGCCATAACCTACAAAATTGTGCGGGACAGAGTGTAAACTACAATATAAACTATAATCTGTGCTTAGTGGCAATGCTGTAAAATGTTTTCATCAATTATAAGGAATGCACCACAGTAATGAAAGATGTTAATGTGGTAAAATGTGGGAGGTATAGAAGTGGGGCATATATGAATACCCTATATTTTTATGTAACATTTATGCAATCTAAATACCTTTTTTAAAATAATAAAAAATATATTAAAAAACAAAGTATAAAAATAAAAAATAAAAATAAAATGGTGGCTACCAATCTTTTTCCAACTTGGACATGTTCAGACTTTAGCATTTCTTAGGATTATACTTTAGCCAGCTGAGTTTATTAATCAGTAGCTGAAGATGGTGCCCAACCATCTCTTCCTCCCCCATTTTTGGGAATTGGAGTTTCAAACTCCAGCCACAGAATAGCTTCTGAGGTGGCTTGTGATTCCAGAGTAGGAAGGTCACTGCTCTTCATGGTGTGGCCTGCAGTTTCCTGGAAAGCCTGGTGCCGGTCTCCCCATATTCCTCCCCGTGGGAGGTGGGGCTGGGGCTTAGGTTAGAGCTGCAATATGATCTGTGTGCAAAGAAGTTGGTCCCCAACAACACTGTGATTTTAATCAGCCCTGCTTCTTCTCGTGCTGGAATGCAGTTAAAATGGTGGCTACCAGCCTCTTTCTGACTTGGACTGTTTCAAACTTCAGCTATTCTTAGGATTATACTTTAGCCAGCTGAATTTACTAATCAGTATCTGAAGTTGGTGCCCAACTGTCTCTTCCTCCCCCATTTTTGGGAAATGGAGTTTCCAACTCCAGTCCCACAATATCGCCCAAGGCGGCTTGTGCTGTCAGTGGATTATGGGCACTGGCCTCTGCTGCATGGAGTGCTCTACTCATGAATCTTCTCTGCAGATGGGCAGGCTCCTCCTTCCATTCTTTCAAGGGTGTTTCAGGATGCTCTTCTGATATCCTCGGACCCCAAAATAGATGATATAGATAGCGCTGATGAATGGAGTTCCTTACTCTGCCACCATCTTGCCCCTTCCCCCAAGCTGTTGTAATATTGATTGTGATTGTGTTGTCTCTGTAAATCAGTTTTGGTAGAATTGGCATCTTAATAATATTTAGACTTCCAATCCATGAATACAGAATGTCCTTTGATTTATTTAGGTTTTCTTTTATTTTAGCAATATTTTAATGTTTTATATGTATAAGTCTTTAAAGCCTTGGTTAGATTTACTTTTAAATAATTCTTTCTTTGTAAATGGAATTTTTTTCTTATTTTCCTCCTTTGATTGATCATTACTAGTGTATAGAAGCATTACTGATTTTGAGGTGGTGATTTTCTCCCTCACAAATTTCCTGAATTCATTCATTAGCACTAAGAGCTTTTATGTGGGTTTTTCAGGATTTCCTCTCTATAGCATCTTGTCATCTGAAAGTCCCACTTGATTTTGGTGAATAATTCATTTTATGTGCTGTTGGATGTAGTTTCCTAGTATTTTGTTGAGGATTTTTGCCACTAAGCTAATAAAAGTTATTGCTCTATATATTTTCTTATAGTATGGTTATCTGGCTTTGGTATGAGTGAAATGTTGGCCTCAAAGAATAAGTTAGGTTGAGTACACTTTTCTTCAAATTTATTGGAAGAGTTTGATAAGGATTTGTTTTAATCCTTCATAGAATGCTTGATAAAATTCTCCTGTGAAGAATTGTGGTCTGGGTTTTCTGTTGTTGTTGGAGATTTTGATTCATGATTCTGTCTCTTCATTAATTATTGGTTTGCTGAGATCTAATTCTTGATACAGGTGAAAATAGATTTTGTGTTTCTAGGAATTTTCCATTTCATCTAGGTTATCTCATCTGTTGGCATACATTTTTTCATAATATCCTCTTATAGTCCTTTATATTTCTGTGGGAATGATGGTGATATTCCCCTTTTTAATTCTGATGTTAATTATTTGTGACTTTTCTATTTTTTTCTCTGTCATTCTAGCTGAACTTTATCACTATTATTTTTTGATCTTTTCAAAGAACCAGCTTTTGGCTATGTTGATTTTTTCTATTTTTCTATTCTATTTTATTTATCTCTTCTCTAATCTTTGTTATTTCCTTCCTTCCACTTGCTTTATGTTTATTTTGCTGTTTATTTTTTGGTCCTTCAGTTTTGAGGTTAGGTGTCTGAATTGAGATGTTTCTTTTTTTAATTTAAGAATTTAGAATTATAAATTTTTCTTAGAGCAATGCCTTTGCTGCAACACATAAACATATACATGTTGTGTTTACATTTTCATTCACCTAAAGATATTTCCTAATTTCTCTTGTGATTTCTTTTTTGATCCACTGGGTATATAGAGTATTGTTATTTAACTTCTACTTATTTCCTTCTATTATTGATTTGTAGCTTTATTCAATTTTGGTAAGGGAGGATACATTGCATGATTTTTTTAATTTTTGAATTTATGGGGATAGTTTTATGATATAACATATACTCTATCTTAGAAAATTACCAATGACCAGTGGAGAAGAATTTCTTCTGTTGTTGTGATGAAGTGTTCTACACATCTAGTTGGTTTACAGTATTATTCAAGTATTTTATTTTCTTATTATTTTTCCATATAGGTGGTCTATCCATTATTGAAAATGGTATATTTATGTCTTCATCTATTTCTCCATTGAATCTGTCCATATTTTATTCAGATATTTTGAGACACTGCTATTAGATGCAAAGATTTTGGAATTATGTCTTCTTGTTTATATGATCCCTTTAAAATATATAATGAGCTTTTTGTCCCTTGTAACAGTATTTTTTAAATTTAATATGTATTTTATCTGATATTAATATGGTTGCCCCCAGCTCTCATTTAATTACTACTTACCCAGTACATATTTTTATCCTTCCTTTCACTTTCAACCTCTAATGTCTTTGAATTTAAAATGAGAGTCATAAACAACGTACAGTTGGTTTCTGCATTTTTTATCCATTTTGCCAAACTCAGCTTGTTGATAGGAGGGTTTAATTCATTTATTTACATTCAAAGTACCTATTGATTATGCAGGAATCACTTCTTCCATTTTGCTATTTAGACTTCATAAGCCATAACTTTTTTGAACTGCAAATTTTCCATTAACACTTAATTTCATATTTATTTGACTTTTTGTATTGTACAATATTAAGTCTTTCTCATTTCTTTGTAGATAAATGTTTCATATATTTTCTTTGTGTTTACTATGAAATTAAAATGTAACAACCAAATATATATAACAGTCTTTTTTATTTAATACCTACTTAACTTCAGCATCATGCACATACACTGATCTTTGACCCCACTGTCTCTCTACTTTTTTTGGATATTTTTTAAAAATTATATGTTTGTACTTTTTTATGCCCAAAACCATAAATATATCATATTTACAAGAAGTAAGAAATGGCTTTACATGGCCCAAAATATATACAATACTAATTGTGTTTATAATTATCCAAATGGTTACCTTTACCATAGACCTTTATGTATTTATGTCACTTAGATCCACTGCCTAGTATCCTTTCCTATCAGTTTGAAGAACTCTCTTTTTTATTGCTTGCAGGGAATTTCTAGTGTTAATGTTGTCCTTCAGCCTTTGTTTTTCTGATAATGTTTTAATCTTTCTCTAATTTTTAAAAAGGAAAGCCTTGCCAGATATAAAATTCTTTATTGACAATTGTTTTCTCTCAGCACTCTAAGTTGTTTTCTATCAACACTTTGATGCTGCAATGCACTGCCTCCATGGTTTCTGATGAGAAATTGCATCTTACTCTACTTCCATGGTTTCTGATGAGAAATTGGGTCTTACTCTACTTTGGACTTTCTTGTATGTAACATATTACTCTTACAGCTTCTGGTAATCACTTCTTGTCCTTTGCATTTGACAGTCTGACCACCATATGTCTCTTCATGTTTATCTTGTTTAGTGTTTGATGGGCTTCTTGGATTTACATACATCATTATCAAGTTTGAGAAGTTTACAGTCATATCTTTGAATATTCCTCTGCCCCTATCTCACTTTCTGCTGTCTCTGGGACTCCATTAATGCATATATTGCTATGGTTGATGATGGCCCACAGGTCTCTTAGGCTATGTTAGATTTTTTATCTATATCTTTTATCTTTTTGTTCCTCAGTGTTGTCTTTAAGTTCACTATTTCCTCTGTCAGCTCCAGTCTGCTATTGAATTTATCCTGGTAATTTTTCTGTTCAAATATTTTAGTCTTCATTTCCAATATTTCTGTTTCATTCATTTTAAAAAGGAACCCAAATCAGTCTCTCCCAGCCATAACAAGGCCAGGGATTCAAAAAGGGAGCATCATATGGCTCCAAATTGCTCTGGGGAAGGGATAAGCTAGAGGTCAAGAAGGGTTTCACAATCTTCTCCTATGTTTCTTTGAAGCAGCATTTTCTTGTTTCATCTCTTGTCCAATAAGTACAGCCCTTTTTTTCTGTATCCTGTAGAACTGTAGAAGTGTACTCTCTTCAAGTTTCCTCTGCTGGGGTAACTTGGGACAGTGACTGCCTTCAGACACATTCCCCCAGTGATTTGAAGTAGTTTTTTTTTAAAGAAGTGATAAGTGATTTGTCTATAGATCCCCAATTCTTGGAGAACTAGGTCTGCATATCCCACTCTTGCACCAGAAAGCTGCACCAGGAGCTGGAGTTGATTACCTCATTGCTGCATGCCACATGTTAGGGGAATGGGTGACCACAGCCACTACACAGAAAGGGCTATACAATGGTATTTACTGCAGTTAACCAGCTCTTTCTCTCACTCTTGCCTGGATGGTGCACAGTGTTCTCCTAGACAACTGAGTTTCAAAATAATTTTTCAGGAAGTTCTTTCCTGTTGAATAGTTGCTCTCATGGAGGCATTGACACCTGGAGCATCCTACTCTATCCCTTCCCCACAATATTTTGCAGAAAAGCTTACTACCATTTTAATTATCTGCTAAATATATGTAAGTTAAAGTATTAGTGACCATTAAAATGTTTTGTATTATTTTTCATTTGTATAGAATATGGTAATTTAGAAATAATTTTAATTATTAAATTCAGGTTGAGCCACACAAACCCAAAAATTAAGAAGATGTTGATATATAGCTCGTATAGATGAGAAAAATGGATTTGAGGGAGTGTAATGCAAGAACATATTCAAAATGAGCACAGAAATAGAAGCATAGGCCCTATATCCTAGACTACTTTTTAAAAACATTAACTTTCTCATTTTCATTATGTCTCATTGCCCACACATATGTCCCTTCTCATTATGAGTATGTGCTAATATTCTTTTCAATTACAAAAATAGGCAAAGTGAAGAAAATAATGCAACATATTCACACATAATCTGCCCATCTAGAATACACACAATAAGCATGTTCTATGTCTTCTTATATCATTTTGTGCGTATATTTTATGTGTTAGTGTTCATATACAATACAGGAGTTAATTTTCTAAACATAACAAAGAAAAAAGAATTATTGTCCTAGAAGTGGCAAAAAATACAGATATGTACAGCAGTATAAAGATGAAAATTAAAATCAACCATAAATCCAATACTTACAGCAATGTTGAATACAATTTGGTTTATTTTTCACAGTCTTTTTAATCATGTCATCTGTGAATAGAGATAGTTTTACCTCTTCCCAGTCATTTTTTATGTCTTCTATTTTTTTCTATTGCCTAATTGCCTTGGCTAAATTGTCTAGTGCAACATTCATTACAGGTGTTGATAACTGACCTACTCATCTTGCTCCTAATCATAGGTGATAAGCTTTATATATTTCATAAATAAATATAAGGGCAAGCTGTGCTTATTTCATAAATGACCTTTATCAGGTTAAGGAAGTTTCCATCTGTTCATAGTTTGTTCAGTATGTTTATCATGAGGTGATGAATTTTGCAAACTACTTCTTCTGTATTGATTGAGATGACCATGTTTTTCCCTTCATTTTAAGAATGTGGTGTATTACCTTGACTGATTCTCATATGTCGAAACTTCCTTAATTCCTAGAATAAATCTCAAATGATAATGGTGTATAATCATTTTAATATGCTACTGAATTCAGTTTGCTAGTATGTGCTATGGATTTTTGCTTTATATTTTTATGGATATTTCTCTGTAATTTACTATTTTCTGATATAATTTTCTTGCTTGGGTATCATGATAAAATTAGCTTTATAGAATGGTTTGCTAGAATTCACTGGTGAAACCAAATTGTCCTTGGGTTTCCATTTTGGGTGGTTTTTGGTCATTGATTCAATCTTTTTTTCCCTTGAGTTGGTTTTGATAGTTTGTGTGTTTCTAGGAATTAACCATATGATCTATTTTACCTAATTTGTTTACATCCTCTTATTGAATATTCTCTTACAATCCTTTTTATTCACTTAAAGTCAGTAGTAACATCCTCCGTTTAATTCCTGATTTTACTAATTTGAGTTTTCTTTTTTTCTTTTTTTCTGGTCAGTGTAGCTAATAATTAAAGAAACAACAAATTTTGTTTTGTTAATTTTCTCTGTTGTCTCTTTGTTATGTATTTAATTTACCTCTCCTTAATATTTATTATGTCCTTACATTTAAAAAATATATTTTTATTACAGAACTTGTGAACTTACAAAACATTCATGCACATGTGCAGAACTCCCACACAACACCCTCTCACCAACACACCACACTGTGGTGTAACACTTGTACAGATCATGAGATATCAGATTACTACCACTAACCCTGGTCCACAATGTACATTTGGCACACCCCTTTCATACTCCACATTATCAACACAGTACATGTTTGGCATTGATGGAAGAATATTACACAATTATTTTGGTTTTCTTTTTGTTTCTACAAATCTTGCAGGTAATATTCAGGTGAAAACTTGAATGCTTCCACTCTAAATTTAAAGACAAGGCATGAATGTTCTGCTTCACCATTTGTAATCAAAATTTTACTGCTCAGTGCAATGAAGAAAGTAAGGAAAAGAGATGAAATGAGAATGGTTTCACATACAAATGGAAAATTATACTTGAAAATCCCTGCAATATAGAAGTAAGCTTTTAGAACTAGGATGAGTTTAGTAAGTTACAGGTTACATGATACTGTACAAATATCAGACATAAACTTGCAAAACAAACTTAGAAATTGATAATAATAAAAACAATATGAGTTTTAATAGATCAAATCTGATGAAATACATAACAATAAAACTGACAAAATATGAGGTAGAGCTGTATACTGAAATCTACAAAATGTTGCTAAGATAAATTAAAGAAGACATAAATACATTGATAAGTAGACCTTGTCATAGGTTGTTAAACTCAATATCTTTGAAATGCCAATACCTCCTAAATGATCTGGGGATCATTTACACAATTCCAATCGAATTCTGAACATGTTGGTTTGGGGAGAAGGAAATTGACAACTCAATTCCAAAATTTATATAAAAATACAAAAGAATTAGTATAGGCAAAACCACTTGGATAAAGAAACTAAAGTTAGATTTTTTAAAGTACCTCACTTAAATAAATATTATAAATCTGCTGCACTGAAAAAAATGTAGTGTTGGCTGCAGATTTGGACAAATAATTCAATGGAACCCAAAAAGAAGCCAAGAAATAGAATAAAATTTATATGGTCTATTGATTTCCAACAAAGAAGCAAGTCAAAATGGACCAAGAAGAGTTTTTTAACAAATGGTGCTTGGACAACTGAGAAATCCTCATGCATAAAAATTTTGCTACATCCATAACACCATCTACATTTTCTCAAAATGAATTTTAGATTTAAATTAAAACCAATAATTTTAAAACTTCTATAAGTAAAAGTAAACATAGGGCAAAGTGAACTTGGTTTATATCAAAGTTTAGCAAATTAGGGCTCATGAGCCAAGCCTAGTTTACAGCTTGTGTGTACTAAAGATATATTGGAACACAAGTATATATTGCCTATGTTTTTTTGTGTGGACTACATAGGGAGAATTAAATATTTACAATGGAGACTTATTTTCTGGCCCTTTGATTAAAATGTTTTCCAATCTTGGGTACAGTAAATATTTCTAATATTACCTCCATGCACTGCTGGTTTTTTCTTAAAATATATTAGAATGTTAGTTTTTCATCTCTGCCTAGCTGTTCAAATCTTTGAAACAGAGAGGATGTAGCCTCAAAAGAAAAGGAAAAGTATCTCATGACCCTGTGGAATTTAAACAGAAGCGCTAATATTTGTGTCATCAAGGCAATTAAATGAAAGGAGAAAGAGGGAGAGCTTAAAAAGCCACACTAATGAAGGATGTTCTTGTGGGAGTGTGTGGGAGGTGTGAGGAGTGGGGCATATGGGAATCACTATATCTTCTGTGTAATGTTTATGTAATCTAAGTATCTTTTAAAATATAATTTTAAAAAGGAAAAAAACTAAATAAGATTAAAAAAAAGTTTTCCAAGGAAAAATGTCTGACTACTTCCTAAATTTACATAAGACATTAAAACAATAAGTTCAAGTAGGTTAATGAAGGGCCTGAACAGGATAATATCACAGGAATTCCCCAAAAGAAAAATCCAAATCAATATTGTGAAAGATAAGAAAAAAATTGAAAGCAGTGAGAGAGGAACAAAACCTTAGGTATACTAAAAAAAATTCTCATACCTGCAAATTTCTCTTTAGAAACCACAGAGCTTGGAAAACATGGCACAATACTTCTCAAGTGCTTAAATTAAGGAAATGTAAATTCAGAGTCTTCTGAACGCTGAAGCTAATCTTCAGCGAGTGGAAAATATCAAGACTATCAAATGAGGTACAACAGGAATTTCTTAACAGCAAACTAAAATAACAGAGCAGCTAAATGAAAGTCCTTAATCCAAGCAGTAACAATAAATGAACAGGAAGACAGGAAGCAAGGAAGACCAAGATACTCTAATATGAGTAAACAAAATATAATTTTCTTCTCTTCTTGAGTTTCTAAAGTATGATAGATAATAAAGCAAAAATTATTACACTTCCTGACATGGTTCTAAATGTATGGAGAGGAGATATTAACAAAATTAATAGTCTGAGATTTTGCTTACCGAGTATGTAGGATGCATTTTGTTATAGAAAAGGAGAGTATTTTGTCCTAAAGTAAATAAACTGATTGTTGCAGAATTAGAAACAAGAAAGTATAGGAAAAAATCTGAATAGATAAAGTTTTAGAAGGTTTGTGGAAATGAATTTTGTTTGTCATGGACAATGCTGTGTAAGATTTGATAGGTTTATTCATGAGATATTTTAAGTGCTTTCAAACAGTGTATTAAAACAAAAACTAGAATTTGGTTTTCTCTCTGTTAAAATGCTGAAATTTCTTGGAATATTGGCAGTCTATTAGTGAGAAGTTACAAAAAGTTTCCATAACTATCTGAGGAATCTGCCTAGAAGACAAAGATAATTTGTCTTGTAAGAATAATATCCTCATTGTTACTTACATTTACCTCATCATATTTTACTGTTTAAGAGAAAAAGTATTCTCAATATTTAAAATAACTAAATTTTGGTTTCCTTTGTTGTATAATCATGTTACCTCCTATATTTACTTTTCAAATATTTTATTGTCACTTTAGTTAAATATGTAACCAATTATTGTTTATCAGTGACCTATAATCATATTTAGCCAGGTGATAAAACCTCCTAGAATTTTTGAAATGTTGCCTTAACAAAATCATACCCTAAATTATATATATTTTTTTATTTCAAAGTGTCTTTGGGATTTTTCAGATGTCCCTCAGAAAATTGAAAAGCATTTGCTCTCTTACCTTGTGAAAAGAGAAGTTCTAGGAATAGTTAGGTTCATTGATATGTTATGGGTTGCATGAGAAGTGTTGTCAAATTAAAAAGGATTTTCTAAATTTTCGGTTAAATTTGTATGGATGAAAGGTTATAAATATTTATAGATTATATAAAGTTCCTAGAGATTTAACAGTATTTGAATGGCATGTACTGATATTATTAGAAAATAGTATAATGACAGAAAATAGTATATTCCTTAAAAAATATTACATTCCGACAAACAAACAAATTTCCTTGTCAATTACATTGTTTTGTTCTGGTGCTTCTCTGAAAGTGCTTGCAATCAGCAACAGATCAGAACTTCATTTTTACCACAAAAAGTGGAGAAATTTGAATGAGAATAAAGATGACTCTGTAAATAATATTCCACCTGTCAATTAGCCTAACACTTGTAAAACTGTAAAATTGGAAGAGGGCCAATTACCTCAATGAAAGGGCCTATTTGAACATCTTCAAAGGAACTTTACACAGCCACCCTGCCTATGGAATAAGAATATGCTCCTGTTTTTTCTGTCTGTTTTCTCTGAATTGATAGAGACTTTTCCTTTACACAAGGCTAATGTGCTCATAGCAATTAAAAAATAAAAATTAAAGAAATCTATTAAACCTTATTTTCCCCACCTTGGAATTTCTGCTATTCTGTCAAGTGATAGATACTCCCAATTTTCTAGAACTGTAATTAAGGAACTTTGCAAGGACTAACCCATCAACAAAATATTTCACTCTCTGCACAGTTTTCAATTGTGAGGAAAGATAGAAAGAACAAATATGTAATAAAACTTAACTTAGCTAAATATCTTAATTCTTCTCTCTACATAAGTCTAGGCTTCTCCCTTTCCATTTTACATTCTTTATATAAAATGTAGCCCTTAAGGAAAACTCTAGCTACTCCCTCATGTAATCAAAAAAGAAGACCCATGAGGCTTATTATTTCTCCTGCTTTTACCAGACCTCAACTTCTTACAATGAGAAATTGCTAATAATTATAAGGTACTAATTGCATATACCCAGTTCCACCATTCACAGAAATAGGCTGCCTTACCTGAGAGTCTTCCAAGCAAATTCCACATGACTGATATTGTATAATTCTAGTCATATGAAGAGATAGAATATATAAATCTATAGAGACAGAAAGTAGAGTACACTTTATCAGACCAAGAGAAGGAAGGGTGCATGAGTATTGAATGCAAAATGGGAAAAGGTTATCCATATGGATGACAGGAAAATTCTGATAATGGATTCTGGTTATCCATATGGATGACAGGAAAATTCTGGTAATTCCACAATATTGGGAATGTGCTTAATCCCACTTTAGTGTATGTTTGGGAGAGGTTGAGATGAGAAAGTATATATATATACTTTCATATATATACATATATTTTTTTCCACAAATAAAAAAAGAATGACCTAAAGAGACAATTAAAGAGATATATGAACCTGGTTGAAACTAATAATTGAGGATAAATTGGCCAAAACTTATTATTGAGACACATGGAAAAATTGTAATATAATGTGTAAATTTTACATCAGTGTTAAATTTTCTAAACTTGATAATGCTACTTAATTTATTACAAAGGTAAATATCCTTGTTCTTAGGGCCTTTACATGAAAGTATGCATTATGTGTTTAAGGAACATGATGTTTACAACCTACCCACAAATGTTTAGGAAATAGATAAATTTCTAGACACATGAACAGATATAGATGGGTGGGTAGATGATAGATAAATAGATGGATAGATAGATAGATAGATAGATAGACAGATAGATAGATAGATAAAATGATGCAGCAAATGAGGCAAAATATTAAAATTTGTTGGGTATCTGGTTGGGTGGGAATGTTGGAACTCCATATGAGTTTTGTATTATTTTAAAATTGCCATGTAAGTTAGAAGGTATTTCAAAATGAAACTTTTAAAAATAAATATTTGTTTACCTCTTGGTTTTAAACTTCTTGGCAAACCACAGATATGCTTTCATTATATTTTGAACAGAAACTTCAGCCTTTATCAATATTTCTAACTATTTTGATTTCTGGAATGAGTTTACATTAACACCCTTTACCTACTAATGAGAAACTCTGAAAAACAATGTGCAGAGTGAGCAGAAATCTGTCCAGTGACCCTATTATTGATCCTGAAAGGTAGACTGCAGACCCTGAGTAACATGGCCACTGTATTGTAATCTTCAGATAGGAAATCCAGAAAGAAACTATAGTCTGGCAGCAAAATATGTAGCAATGTATTAGAAACCAACAATATTACAATGAAATTTGAGTGGGAAACCCAAGATATTTCCAATTGCATTGGTCTCTTGCTAAAAGAGTTCCTCATTGACATGGTGTCCCTTTATTTGGGCAATATTATTGATAAACCTAGTGTCTAGAAGGAACAAAAGAGTGGTAAAGTATAAGGTTTCTTCTTGCTTGCCAAAATTAAAATTTATTTTTGACAGAATCTGTTTTTGTTTTTTTTTTTCTGAATAAGGGCAACTGTGACCTTTGGACAACAATCTTTGTGGACCAGTAGAATTAATTTTGTACTTTGAAGAAATCATAAATCAGGTCCATGTTGTTGAAGAAGGCAATGATCTTCTAGCCTAGTATAATGTAGTAGTCACCAGAACACTCTTCATAAATTGTATTAAGATAATATTGTTAAAAGACATTTTGATTCAACTTAAACTTTAGAATCTCACAGTTTATTGAGCAATTCAGCAATTGGCAACAATTCATTCAGAAAATGAAAGAGTTCCAATGAGGGAGTGAAAAGCTCATAAAGGGCCAATCTGATAGGTTGTCTCTCCTGGACCCTAACTGGTTTATCAACAGATACTACTTAAATGAAGTTCTATAGAGTACATTCCATTTTTTCCATTTTCTTTGAAACCTGCAGATCAATTGTTTATTTCTTCCAGAAAAGCCCTTATTATAAAGAAGTGACTCCTGCCAGTGTCCAAAGCAGCTGGTCATTTTATTAAACTTAGTGTCCTCCCATTTGACCATTGTTCCAATGTTCTCATTGGAAAGATGACGAAAACAATTCTATCACCACCATTGATTTATGTTCTTGTCAAACAGTTGAGTAGTCATGGTCAGTAATTTTGATCTTTTTAATATTTTCATTTTGTTTTTGTATTTGTTTCCTTTCTTGATTAAAGTGAATTTCTGTATGTGGCTGTTAGATCACATTTAAGAGCCTTGGAGTGGGATTAAAACTGACTAAATAATGGAGAAAACTTATATAATACTCACATTAACTGTAAGAAAAACATACAATAAATGTCAAATTTTATTCAATCTAATGAGACCTAAAAGACATATATAGAACATTGCACACATAAACAGCATGATATTCATTCTTCATAAGTGCTCATGGATCATTCTCCAGGATAGAACATATATTGGGTCACAAGAAACACTCAATAAATTTAAAGATTGAAATTATGCAAAGCACTTTCTCTGGTCATAATGAAATAAAGCTGGAAATCAGCAACAGGTGGAAAAGGGAAAGTCTCAAATATATGGACATTAAAGAACACACATTTAAACAATCAGTGGGTCAAAGAAGGAATTGCAAGTCAAATCGTAAATATCTCAAGACAATTGAAAACAAGAACACAAAATACCAAAACCTTTGGTATGCAATGAAGCCAGTGCTGAGAGGAAAATATATAGCCCTAAAGACTTAAATTAAAAAAAGGAAAAAGAGCCAAAATCACAGAACAAGCAGAACAATTGGAGGAACTAGAAAAGAACAGCAACTAATTCCAAAGCAAGTAGAAGGAAACAAGTAAAAGATATCAAAAAATAAATAAATAAAATTGAGAACAAAAAAAAATATAATCAACACAACCAAAATTTGGTTCTTTAAGAAGATGAACAAAATTGACACACCTCTAATTAGACTAACAGAGAAATAAAGAAGATACAAATAAGTAAAATAAAAAATGAGTGTGGGGACATTTCTATTGAACCATTACAAATAAAGAGGATAATAAAATGATACGTTGAACAAATGTACACCAACAAATTAGACATTATGGGCAAAAATGGACAAATTCCTAGAAACACATATAAAACTTACTCTGGCCCTAGAAGAAAAGAAGACCTCAATGAACCAAGAGATTAAAACAGTCATCAAAAACCTCCACAAGGACATTATGTAGAGTGAAGCAAGCCAGACACAAAAGGACAAATACTGTATGATTTCCCTATTATGAACTATATATGTGAAATATAAATATATTATATGAAATATGAATATGGGTAAAATTGCATATATAAGACCGTTTTTCTTTGAAGCTGAACAAATGTAAGTTAATACTACAAAATGTTAATATCAGACAAAAAAAACCCCACAACATTATACTAAGTGAAGGAGACCAGACCCAAAGGGCTATATATTGTATGATTCCATTTATATGAAAGGTAAATATAAAAAAATTTATAAAGATGAAATGAGATTACTGTTTATGTAGATCTGAGGAAGGAATGCTGGGGGATGTGGAGTCGTTCTTTTTGTTTAGATCTTTCTTCTTTTTTAATACAGGCATTTAGGACTATAAATTTCCCTCTCAAGACTGCCTTCACAGTAATCCACAAGTTTTGATATGTTGTGTTCTCATTTTCATTTGTCTCAATGTATTTACTGATTTCACTTGCAATTTCTTCTTTGACCCATCGATTATTTAGGAATGTGTTGTTCAGCCTCCACACATTTGCGAATTTACTTTTTCCTCTCTATTATTGATTTCCACTTTTATTCCATTGTGATCTGAGAAGACGCTTTGTATAATTTCAGTCTTTCTATATTTATTGAGAGCTGCATTGTGACCTAACATGTGGTCTATCCTAGAGAAAGATCCATGAGCACTTGAGAAGAATGCATAACCCCCTGAATTTGGATACAGTGTTCCGTATATGTCTGTTAGGTCTAACGTGTTTATCATTTTGTTCAAGTTGATCTTCTGTCTAGTTGTTCTATCTAATGATGTGAGTAGAGTGTTGAAATCTCCAATTGTTATTGTAGAAATGTCTATTTCTCCCTTCAGTTTTGCCAGTGTTTGTCTCATGTATTTTGGGCACACTGGTTAGGTGCGTAGATATTTATGACTGTTATATCTTCCTGGTGTATTGTCCCTTTTATTAATATATAATGGCTTTCTGGATCTCTTATAACTTTTTTCCACTTAAAGTCTGTTTTGTCTGATATTAGTATAGCTACCCCTGCTCTTTTCTGGTTACTATTCACATGGAGTATCTTTTTCCAACCTTTCACTTTCAGCTGGTTGGTATCCCTGGATCTAAGGTGAGTTTCTTGTAAGCAGCATATGGATGGCTCATGTTTTTTTATCCATTCTATCAGCCCGTATCTTTTGATTGGGGAGTTTAATCCATTCACAGTCAATGATATTACTGTAAATGCACTATTTACATCCACCATTTTGTTCTTTGGTTTTCATATGTCATATCATATTTTTGTCTGTCTTTTTTCTTTTTTGGTTATATTTTCTGCTATTCTTCTATACTCTCCTCCAAGCTTCTCTTTCCTGTCTTTTTCTTTCAGGTTCTAAGACTTCCTTTAATATTTCTTGCAAAGATAGATTCTTTTTTTGCAAACTCTCTTAGTTTCTGTTTGTTTGTGAATATTTTATAATCACCGTCATATTTGAAGGACAGTTTTGCTGGATAAGGAATTCTCGGCTGGCAGTTTTTCTCTTTCACTTTCCCAATTGTATCATACCACTGTCTTCTCACCTCCATGGTTTCTGAAGAGAAATCTGCACTAAGTCTTACTGGATGTCCCTTGTACATGATTGTTTGCTTCTCTCTTGCTGCTCTGAGAATTTTCTCTTTATCTTTGACATTCTGAGTAGTATGTGTCTTGGCATAGGTCTGTTTGGATTTATTCTGATTGAGGTATGGTATACTTCTTGGACATGTAGCTCATTTATTTTGTGAGAGTTTGGAAATTTTCAGCTATTATTTCCTCAAATACTCTTTCTGCCCCTTTTCCCTTCTCTTCTCTCTGGAACTTCCATGACACATATATTGCTGTGTTTTGTGTTGTCATTCAGCTCTCTGAACCCTTGCTCAATTTTTTCCATTCTTTTCTATCTCTGCTCTTTTCTCTCTTTAATTTTAGCTGTTCTGATTTCGGTATCACATATTCTTTCTTCTATCATTTAGAGTCTGCTGTTGTATGCCTCAAATGTGTTTTTTATCTCACCTATTATGTCTTTCATTCCCATGAGCTCTGTTACTTTTCTGTTCAGGATTTCAAATTCTTCTTTGTGTTCACCTGATGTCTTTTGATGTCATTTATCTCTTTAACTATATTGTCTTTCAAGTCATTAATTTGATTTTGGAAAGTTGTGTGCATCTCACTGATTAGTTCTCTCAAATTCTGCATCTCTTCTGGGGCTTTTAGGTATTCTTTTTGTTAGGCCATGTCTTCTATTTTCTTAATATGGTTCATAATTTTTTACTGATATCCAGGCACCAGATTAGGATGTATTTTACTCAGATGCTCAATCTCTTTCTCTTTTGTAGGGATTTAGTAGCAGGAGGCTGTGGGTTACAAATGCTCTTTGATTTTTGGCTCAAACAGAATTATTAGGATCATCCTGCTGGTTGCTCAAAATTGGGCACTGGACCCAGTAATTGGTTGTAGAAAAGAGTCACTTCCTAGGGCCTTGGGCAGGGAGGCTATAGAGGCCAGGAAAAGCTTCTCCTACTTATTTTTTTATTTTTTACTTTAAGCTTTATTTTGTATTGTTAATAATTGAATGTATAAACAATTAAAAACTAAAAAGTAAACACAAATTAATAAATACATACATAACTCAATTAAATGTACTGGACTTATCTTCAATTTTCTTGCATGCACTTCCTTGGTCCACCAGGAGACAGATCTCTGTTCAATGCTTTGTTGAAGTGTATTTGCTGCAACACAGATAGGATCAATGGGATAGAGCTTCCTGTCTGGAGGATAGGAGCGTTGAAATTCAAAATTTCTCTGAGACTGTTCTCCAGAATTCTCTTTAAGCCCCCTCCCTTTTCCCAGCTAGGAAATATTTCCACTCCCCTCTGAGTCCTCAACAATCAGTCCCTGTTAGTAGAGGAGGAGATTGGGAGAGCTGTATATCTTTAGCCCCTTGCAGGCTCCAAGGCAAACAATGGTGTAGCCCCATCTGGCCTGGAAGGGCTCTTGGGACACAGCAGACCAAATTTGTGAATGAAAAGCTGAGTCAGCCTTAGACTGTGTCCCTCTCTCTCCCCTTTCCTGGGGCATCCTTAACAATTAGTCCCAGCTAGAAGAGAGGGAGATTGCAAAGTTCAGATTTCTCCAGTCCTTTGCTGGCTCCCAGGGCAAACCACTGTGTCGTCTCACCTGGCCTAGAAGGGTTTGTGGAACACAGCAGACCAAATTTGTGCATCAGAAGCTGAGTTGACCTTAGGCTGTGTCCCTCTCTCTTCCCTTTCCTGGGGTGTCTGTAGTTGCAGGACCAGAGGCCTGAGAATTCTAAAGTGTCTTTAGTGTGGGGGAGGGTGCTGGCAGCAGCAGACACTGGTTTCAACTCATGGCTCTGTCCCCACGATTTCTTTCCTTTGTCCCTCTCTCCTCTGGGTGGTTTCCAGCCTTTGCCTGCTCTCCTAAACCTCAGAAGAACTTTTCTGGGGCTGTTTCAGTCTGTCCTCTAGCTATTATTCTGCAGGAGAAGAGATTCCCTTGTTTTACTAGTCCACTGTCTTCCCAGAAGAGTCTTTCTTTTTGGTGTAATAAAATTGTTCTAAAATTTTTGAGATGATGAATGTACAAAATTGTGATTATATTAAAAGGCATTTATCATACACTTTGGATTGAATAGCCAGAAACACCAGCTATGTACAGTGGGGGAAGCATACAGAGATTGAGAGGTGAGGAATTTTGTTTGTTTATTTGTCTGTTTTTTGTTTATTATTATTGAAATAATGAAAATGCTCTAATAATGACTCAAGTGATGAACGCACATCTATGTGATTATGCCAAATATCATTGATTGTACACTTTGGATAAATTGTTTGCTTTATTAATATGTATCTATAAAATGGATTTTTTAAAAAATAAATTAGAAAAGAATAAATAAATACCTTGTTTTACAAAAGCATTCACTATGGAAGTGCTGTCATGGAAATAACAACAGGTGACCATGAACCATGTAAAAGATGCAAGTACAGCCGATGAAGGAGGGCTTTCTATAGATGCTTCTACTATAGCATTAACATCAGGAAGTTTCCGTGGAGTGAAGGGATAAATTGTCAACATGTAAGGTCAGCAAAGTAATGGAATACGTGAAGATGAAGTGACCAGTCTAGACCCCAAATAAAAGAAAATTCAAGAGGAAATTCTGACAAAATGCTGTCCAAAGTGATGAGCTAGATCTCTTTAAAATCTCCATCCCTTACCAAGGGGATTTTCCCAGAGTCTGAAACAGAGCCATGTCTTCAGCTGAGGACAATGTGGCCCCAGATATCAGGAGAGAAGATGAAAGCAAATGACAGGACTCAGCACCAGCATGGAGCTTATAGTCACAATAAATCCAGTTGAAACAGCTGAATGGGCACCCTAAGGCATTAATTCTGCCCTTTATTTCTCATCACAAATAAGCTACATAAGGAGAATCCTTTGGAACAGGAATTGGAGTATACTTTTCTCAAGGACAGAACACAGGAGACAGAATTCTAATCAGGAAATCAGGAGCCACCTCTGTCTCATGAATGTTCAGGAACCAAAAAAGAATGAGGAGCACTCAAGCCCAATGACACCTATTTCTGAATTTGGTTCATATCTACTTGAGAAGTCATGTTTGGTTTGACAAGTTGACACCCAGGAGGAAACGAGTTTCTGTAAGAATCCTATTTTATGCAGTG
>JAQZBX010053591.1:0-18840 GCA_029593785.1 Cabassous unicinctus | reverse complement strand
AAAAGAAAGGAACCTAGACACAGGACTTGCATCTTCCTCAAAAATCAACTCAAAATAGACCGTAGACCTAAGTGTAAAGAGGGAAACTATAACACTTCTATAAGTTAGCAAAGGAGAAAATCTAGGTGACCTTGAGTTTGGGGATAAAGTTTAGGTTTGACCAAAAGAATGATCCATGAAACAAAAATGTATAAGTTGGACTTTTAAAACTTAAAAAATTTGCCATGTGAAAGAGACCATTAGAATAAATGATAAGCCACAAAATAGGAAAAATTATTTGCAAAACACGTATGTGACAAAAAACTTGTGTCCAAAATGTTCAAAGAACTCTTAAAACTCAACAATAAGAAAAAAAAAACCAAATGACCCAATTATCTATTGGCAAAAGATCTGAACAGACATCTCACCACAGAGGATACACAGATGACAAATAAGCAAATGAAAAGATGCCAACATCAGTTGTCATTAGGGAATTGCAAACTAAAGCAATGATGAGATGCCTCTTCACACTTATTAGAATGCCTAAAATTAAAAAAAAAAAAAAAAAAAAAAGAAACTGACAATTCCAAGTGCTGTAGAGGATGTGAAGCAACAGGAATTCTCATTCATTGATGGTGCAAATACTACAGCCAGTTTGGAAGTTAGCTTGTCAGTTTCTAACAAAACTGAGCATAGTTTTATCATATGATCTAGCTAGATTTTTACTCAACTGATTTGAAAATGTATGGCCACACAAAATCCATAACATGAATACTTATAGTAGTTTTATTAATAATCAGTCCAAACCAGAAGCAACCAAGATGTCCTTGGATAGTTGAATGGATAAACCAATTGTGATGTATCCATACTTCATTGTACGGTTCACTGGTAAAAAGAAATTAGCTATTAAGCCATGAAAAGATATGGATGAAACTTAAATGTATGTTGCTAATGAAGGAAGCTCGTCTGGCTACTTATTGTATAATTCCATTTATGTAGCATTTTGGAAAAGAAAAAACTAGATAATAAAAGGCAAAATGAGAAGGCAAACTATCAGTAGTTCCCAAAGATTTGAGGAGGGAAGAGGGTTGATAGGTGATGTGCAGGGGATTTTTTTAGGGTAATTATTCTGTATGATACTGTAATGGTGGATATATGACACTATATATGATAGAGATATCATATATATGACACAAAGAACTTTGTAGTATGAAAAGTGAGCCTCAATGTATGCTAATTTTAAAATATCATTTAGAGGTTGGGGGAAGAACAGGATAGGATATAGAATGTGACAAAACAATCTAACTGTATTGCAAAGGGATCAGATAGCTTCACTGAAGGAAAAAAGTGCTGACCTGAGTAACTTTGGAAATGAGTGGAGTCTGTACGGCCAAGGAAACTGTGCATAAGCACTGTATGGTAGCTGATAAGTTGTTTCGCATGGGATTGTGGGTTAACAATTCTTACACAACTGTGCATGCATTCCAAAATTGAATGATTAGTAAATGGATGGTAGATCCTGGCAGCCAGGCTTCTCACTGTTGAAGTGGGAGGTTGCAGATAAGCAAGAGGAAAAGGCTAGAATTGTCTACATGGTACTTGATTAGTTTTGGAGACATTGTGAACTCATGCTTAATTTCATATAGATGCAGATGGTTTCTCACAAAAACATTTATGGATATGCATATGTATGGGTTAATATCCACACACTTCTCCTTGCTCCATCAGCCAAGGGGCCCTAAAAGCACTGGCACCCTGTGACAATGAGTGCATCTGTCACCTAGCGCTTATCTTCTAAGACCACTCTCCATCAAAAGGAACCAGGGCCCCTTACAGGGATGGCTAATTTTAGGACTAGAGCTGAAACTATATGTGATGAGCCTGGAGCATTCTATGTGCCAGAAAGTAAGTGTATTAGTCAGCCAAAGGGGTGTTGATGCAAAGTACCAGAACTCTGTTGGCTTTTATAAAGGGTATTTATTTGGGGTAGAAGCTTGCAGTCACAGGGCCATAAAGAGTCCAACTCAAGGCTGCTTTCTCACCAGTCTGTTGCCACGTGTTGAAACAAGATGGCGGGCAATGTCTGCAAGTGTTCAACCTTCCTCTTTCCTCTCAAGGCTCTGTGGTCCCAGCTCCTTTTGATCTCAGCTTTAGGATGGGGGGCTCATTTCTTTCCAGGCTCAGCTGCTCTGCTCTCTTCACACAGCCAGCTGTAAACTATCAGGCGAATGGCTCATCTCTCTTCCTGGGCCGCAGGATCCTCTTCGGTGTCTATGGAGCTCCCTTCCTCTGTGTACCTTCTCTGTGCATCTACTTCTGTGTGAGTGTCCACTTGATTGAGTTTCCATTTATATAGCCCTCAAAGGGGGTGGAGACTCAGACTGAGTCACCGTAATGACGTGGTCAAATCAAAGCCCTAATCTTAACATAATCAAGTAAATGTAAAACCTTTGAATCTAATACAGTCAAAGGGCATCTCGCCCAGAGGAACAGACCAGTTTACAAACATAGTCTATTGTCTTTTTGTAATTCATAAATATCAAACTGCGACAGTAAGGAAATGGGAAAACCTCCGCAATGACAAAGGCTTGTTAAAAGGGCACGGAAGACACCTGAACCAGCCCCAGGGTCAAGTGTGGAGGAATTTGAGCCACAAAATAAGAAAGGTGCCTTGGATTATAACACAAACTATAAAACACCTATGATCCATGCCAATATAAAAAATGTTTGATAAATAACAAATGGGGGAGAAGAGACAATCTCCCACGTAGAATTCCAAGTACTTGGTGCAGTCCCTGCCCTCAAGGGGGTGGAGCATGAGTCCCCACCCTTACGAGCGGCTGTGGACAGCAACTTCCTTCCAAAGACTCCTGTCTGGAAAGCGGGAATCAGGAACTTTCCGGTGGAGAGCCTGACCAGGTGGTGAAGGCCAGCACTGGCACAGGGCAGTCGATGGATGAGGGGAGAAGGGCCCTTGGCCTCGGGGCCTCCCTCCCCAAACCTGCGACCAGCCTACTCATGAGGGAAACATCAGAAAAGTCCCAACTGAGTGACAGTCGACAAAACTCCCAACCAGCACTTCTCAAAACTGCCAAGGTCGTCAAAAGCAAGGAAAGTCTGAGAAATTGTCACAGCCAGGGGGACCCAAGAGATGTGACACCTGAATGTCATGTGGTTTCCCAAGATGGGACCCTGGAATAGAAAAGGGGCATTAGGTAAAACCTATGAGAGATGGAATAAAGCATTGACTTTTGGTAGTAATAATATGTCACTGTGCATTCATTAATTGTAACAAAGATGTCATTCTGATGTTAGATGTTCTTAATAGGACATGGGTACTGTCTGTATTATCTTTATAATTGTTCTATAAATCTAAAACTTATCAAATAAAAAGTTTATTAAAAATTATATATATTTATCTATATGTACATGTATACATATACATTTATGAGTGTGTGTATACCCTTGTGATAAGATTTGGGAACCACTGATCTATAACATGATACAAGCATAAATTTTGTTGTACTACATACAAATTCCATATAACAATAGAAGAACCGTCTATCTGGTTTACTAATGTTTCCTTAGTACATGACACAGTGGCTGGCACAGAGTAAATCCTTAAAAGCATCCACTTACTGGATACTATACACAACCAAGGGTAGGTGTGTCATATATCTTATAGCATATTTATATAATTATGTTTATATATCATTTTCTATAGTAAATACTTCACCTATATAATATAAATTGGATCCGGAAGTATTTAGAAATTTATTCAACTCAAGTCCCCAAATGATCCCCAATCCACTTGTATCAAAGTTTCCACCTAATTTATTTCAAATAATTCGTTTGATTTCAAGTGTTGGTTTGCGCATCACCGTGTAACACCTTAAACTGCACCTTGGGCCTTGCACCTTGTCTCGCTCGTTTGCAATTAACACCTGCCCTTCTGAGTTTCCTCTGTCACCCAATTCTAGATTTTCCCGCTGGCCTGCAGGTCTAGTTCTAGTTGAAGAATTTCACACTAGTTGAGAGCTGATTTTGAGCTGATTTTTGTCTACGTTGCTTGGAAGAGCCTGAACCCTTAAGTTCTTTGTGACAAGCGCCAGCCCTTCTTAGTCCACTGTTCAATGCATATCGTGACCATTGTCACCTTCCCGCGGTGGCTCACGGGGCCAAGGCCAAAGGTCTTCCTGCAGGCCCTGGAGGGTGGCCAAGGGACGCTCGCTTGAGGTTTTGTCCACTCAGGGCCAGTGGCTGACTCCGAGACGAGTGCACACCTCAGCTGTTCAAAATCTCTCACCACACTTCTATTTTGCTAAGGACGTTCCTGGAACTTTGCACTCCCCCCTTCTCTCTTTTTATTTATGTTTCTATGACTGGCTGAGCCTCTCGCACTGGGTTTGAGTGTTCAAGCTGGGTGAGAGTGGTAAGCTCTGGGGTAGTCCAGGCTGTCTGCATTTTGAATTCACGGCATGTTGACCATTTTGAAAGACTCACAGAGAACCGACCACAAACAGTGCTATCACCGCATCCTTTTAAGGCTCCTCGTCATGGGAATCTCTTCGCGGTGCTTGTTGTCAGGGTTTTCCTTGTCGGCCAGGACTGTAAGAGGAGGATGTGTTTTCTAAATGGCTGAGTGGTCCCCCTGATCCATGCATATGTGACACGTCGCCTGTGTTTTAATTTGCTGAAGGCTGCTGAGGCAATACACAGAAAGAGGTTGGCTTTCACAGCGCAGATTTAACAGCTCAGAAGCTTACGTTTCCAAGGCTGAGAGAAACGCCCGGATGAAGGCGTCAGGTGGCACTCTCTCCCTGGGGACCGCTGCAGGAGATCCTGGACTCCTGCCGCTGGCAGAGCACAAGGGCAGCGTCTGCTCTCTCCCTTCTCCTCTGCGTCTCGCTGCTTTCGGCTTCTGGCTTTCTCCAGCATTCTCTCTGCTCCTGTGGCTTTCTCTCTCTCTCTCAGTTTCCATTGATTTCAGCTTCTGGCTTCCGGGGCTTTCTCTCTCAGCTTCTGGGAGTTTTCCTCTCTGAGCTCCTGTGACCTTTTCTCTCTGTATTCATCTCATTAATAAAGGACTCCAAGAAGAGGATTAAGACCCACCCTGGGTCATGCCCTACTGAAGCGATTTAATCAAAGGCCCTTAACCTAATCAATCATATCAAAGGCCCCACCTACAATAAGTTCACACCCACAGGAATGGATTAGCTCTAAGGGCACAGTCTTCCCTGGGGTCCATAAGAGCCTCAAACTACCACAACCCATGAAATGGCTCCGAGTAGTGCTCAGAGACTGGGAACTCATGCCCCTTTCACAACCTGTGTCCCCTCTCTCGCACCCACCTCCAGCTAACAGAGGATGCTTGCTGTGTCCTAGCATTTGCCTTTGGGGGAAGTCCTAGCTAGCATTCATTCACATATTAGTAGATTTAATGGGCAGTCATTAAACATCTAACTTAGAGGAGGCAGCGTCACAGATGCTGCTGACAGAATTTGATCTACTATACCCAAACTTGGGGGCCACTCTCCTTAATGTCCCCATATATTGATTAAACAACGGGTAATTAAGAACAGCTCATGTGCACATTATTCTAATAGCTGCCACGTGTTTTGACTTCTCTCTCTGCACTTTCTCTTGGCTTATTTGAATAGTGGTTATTCTGCATATTAGGAACCAAGGAGTCCCCACAGGTACCTGGAGGAGGCTGTGATAAATCATAACTTGTCTGCCACATGGCTGGCCAGCAGTGCTGGCAGAAGGGGGGCCAGGGAAGACCAACCTCCTAACCGGGGACCAGCCAAGGGAGACAACTCCCCAGGCTGACCTGGCCCAAGTGCACACCCACTCCAAAGAGGTGGCCAGGACGCAGCTCCGGTCACACCGACTCGGCTGCATCGCACGAGGGGGCCTGAGCAGTGGGGGTGGATCGTGGTTCGGGAAGGGGCTCCAAGGCGTGGCCTCCTGGGTGGCTTCTGCCTCCCCATGAGCCCCTCACAATATCCTCCATCATTTCAAACGTACAAAACAAACAGTCTGACAAAGGGACTCACACGAACGCTGGCAGCAGCTTTCTTGACATGATCCAAATCCCAGAGAGAGCCTGGTTCCGTCCACAGGAGAGCGGGTGGGGAGCTGTGGCCCTCGGACACGACTCTGCGATTCAAAGCCCTGAACCACCTGTATGTCAGCATGTGATGGCAAAACACTGCCAGTGAGAGCCCAGGTCCAAGGCTACCGGGTCCAGAACTGGCAGGACTAAGCTCCGTGGAGAACATCAGAGCAGCAGTTGCTCCTCAAGGAATACTGGCAGGGATGGACTGGACAGGGCCTGGGAAACTTTCCAGAGGGTTTCAGTGTTGCATGTCTTCAGGGAGGTACGCCTTCAACTGTCAGCAAATATACATTTAGGATTTGTGCATTTCCCTATATGTAAATTTTACATTAAAATCTGTAAAAATAAGTAAATTGTAACATACATACCGATGTATTTAGGGACAAGTATACACTGATGTCAGCATCTTCTTTGAAATGCATCAAAAAATGAGTTGGCAGAGTAACTGTGGTGAAAGGGTGACAGCAGGAGCCAGGTGGAGGGCCCCAGGCGTCCTCTGCAAGGTTCTTTCACATTTGCTGGATATTCCAGTCTTCATAATGAAGGCTGGAAAATTGTCCCTTCCAAAAAATTAAATGACTGTGCTAATAGTCAAGTGCACTTTACTTTTTCATATTTACATTGGCATTTTAACATTTTAACGGTATAAAGTTTTAACAACTGTCCCTCAAATGAGATCTCCGATTGTTACTTCTTCATGGGAAATATTATGAGAATCAGAAAAATCCAGTGCTAAGTCTCCATTTTTGTCTGAGGTAGGAATGTCAGAACCCTGGGGTCCGTCGTGCCGCAGAACACCGCAAGGCCCGTTTCCCCGGCCGGCGCTCTAAGTCAGAGCCGATGGTGCGGACACTCTCTGCGCACTCGCAGAGCTAGAGGCCCTCGTTTCTTAATACCCGCCAGAACCAACAGCAAGAAAGATCATCTCACAGAAAGGCCGACCAAGCAGCAACTTGATGCATCTCTTCTAAAAACAGAAAGCGCATCTGGAAAAGTTGATTTTGTTGGATCAAGAATTTCAGCTCTCTTCACTACAAATCAATTAGCACTAATTAACACCACTAGTTATCAATAGATCTCATCTTATAAAGAATGTTCCAGTGGATAGCTTCCAACAATTTTTTTTTAAACTTTTGTTGAAAGATTGGTATTTCAAAAATTGCTGGTTGTATTAGTTTCCTAGCTGTTAAAAACAAAACAAAACAACAAAAAAAAACATACCATGGCTTGGCTTAACAACAGGAATTATTGACTTACAGTTGGCCTAGGAGAAGCCCAAAATCGAGACATCAGCCAGGCAAGGCTTTCCCCCTGAAGCCTGTGGCACTCTGGGCCTGGCTGCTGGGGATCCCTGGCCCTTGGCTTTTCCATAACACGGCCACGCACATGGCAGCATCTTCTTTCTCCTCCGGGTTCCGTTGGCTTCCAGCTTCTGGTGGCTCCCTGTGGCTTCGCCTTCCATTTCCGATTTCTTCTCCTTGTAAGGTCCTCTGCCATATTGGACTCAGGCCCATCCTCATTCAGTTTTGGCACCTTAGCTAATAGCATCTTCAAAGGTCCAATTTACAAATGGGCTCACAGCCACAGGACTTGAACCTGCCTTTTCTGGGGACATTTTGCAAGTTTGCCATGTATTTTTAAGTTATGGAAATGAAAGAAATTCTAAAAGAAAACCAGGAATAATTCATCTTTTTTACAATAGGACTCAACCAAATAAAAACACAAAAGTCCAGAAAGCATTTGTGTTCACATATTGAAATTCAACTGTATGTTTCATTTTGCGTCATTTTTCTATAATGAATTGCAGCACTTCATAAACAAAAAAAATGTATTTTCTCAATACTTGTCAAATTATTTTTCTGTCCTATAGATAGAATCTTGTTGGTAGGCTGACTAAATATTTAGGTACGTGTGAATGTTCCAATACTTCTCAATAAGGACAAATGTAAAATAATGCAATTATAGAATAATTCTCATTTCTCATGCTAAAATAGATTGTATAATAATCTATAGTTATTTTATATTTGACTCCAGTCTGCTAGCCATAACTTTGTATACCCTCTCATTAGTTTAGCCAATAAACTTTCATTGACTACCTAATTTTTTAGGCACGTTTTTGAGCACTGATACTAGAGATTTAGCTACTCAATCCCTGCCTTCAAAAAGCTCACAGTCATTTTGCAGCATATATTAAGTGCTGTGATATAAAGATGTGGATGGTGCCTTGCAACAGAGAAGAGCTCCGTGCCTAAGCCCTGGAGTGTCAGGAAAGACCTCTCAAAGACAGTAGTGCATCTAAAGGGTCTTGAGGGATGAATAGGAGTTTAACAAATGGAGAAGACTTAGAGAAGAGACGCAGAATTTTAGCACAATTAAGGGAACATGCAAAAACAAATGTGAGAACATTGTGTATTCATTGCATATTCAAGGAAGAAGAATTTGTTATTCTTGGGCCATATAGGAAGTACGTAGGTAAGATGAGACAAGATTATGCAGGATGTGCCAGCCAGCTGAGGAGCTTTGGATCTGCCATGAAGACAATAGGGAGACATGAAGGTTTTAGGCAGATGAGGGCTACAAGCAGATGTGTTCATGAGCCTTGACTAAAGCCTAAAAGCCAAGCCTCAACTCATGTCCTTGGACATGAACGTTCTTGTAGAGCCCTGTCTAATTCTTAAATTTGAGCTCCAGCCCCCAAGACCACATCATGTGCCAGGCACCCTGACTACCTCACCTCTCCCTACCAGAAAAGCCTTTTCGCTCCCGTAGCCTTGAAGCAGGCACCAAGCTTGGGTTTCGGCTTTGTGGAAACTGAGGCAGCAGCAGAACCCTCCAGCTGGTGTGAGGCAGCTTAGGAAGACTCTTAACAGGACGGGCTTGGGGTCAGAGCTGCTGAGTTCAAAACCCGAACCTGCTAGTCACTGGTTGAGTAAGATAGGTAAGTTGACGTTTCCACACCTGTAAAACCTATTGTGAGCAAGTTTAAAGCCTAAGAGGCTAAATCAGAGGCCCCGGAATATGAAGTCTCAAACAAGTTAGCAGTTTCTCTCTCTGACATATCAGGCCACAGTTAACAGGCTAGCTAGGAGGCCCTGGGTTTTCAGCTCTGGGTTCCGGGCAGCTGCTCCAGCTCTCACCAGGGCAGGGCAGGGCACACGCGGGACCCAGAAGTCTATTCCAGGGTCGACAGAGCTGAAATTCAGGCTTGGAGATGCAGAGGCGCTCTCATCAAAAGAGGAGACGGGCATGGGTGCAGCAGCAGACTGGCACACAAAACTTTTAGTCTGTCTTGTGGAGCTGATGGTAACTGACACACACTAAGCGGCCAAGAATTGTTGCTTGTATTTACAGAATTATTACTATCAAGAGTTCGTATGTACAACAGTCCAAAGGAAGCCTTATACTGCCCAAGTAGGCTCCAGCTCAGGAGGAACTGCGTTGTCTGCTGGAAACCAGTTCTACCAATAGCAGGAATCTCCCCTCTGCAAATAAAATAAAATAAAAACTCTCAAAATCCCTTTAAGTAATTAAATGCTATTCATTTGTCTTAGGTGGCCTGATATATTTTTTTGTTTCAGCTCGAAATTCCGAGACTAGATCTGTCACATTCAGAGATTCTTAGCAGGATGCAGTTCTGTCTCCATGACTAGATGATGGTTTGTTTGTGTGAAGCAAGTGGATTATGTAGACTTTGCAACAGATTCCCTAACTGCCAGCAGGAATTATTTTTTGATGTTTACTTTCTAAAATAATTCCCTTAAAATAACTGAGGTATTGCTTCATTCGACTCAAGTTTCATTGCTCATGGACGAAAGAGAAGTGCTGGGGCCCTTGCAGGGAGCTGCCCAATGTGGGAGAGCCGATTCCCTGAGCTCACAGAAGCCCTTTCTTAGCTCAGGGAATTCCATCCTGACGCCCTTGCCCGTGCAGCTGCTGTCCGCGCCCCACAACTGCCCTTTAGCCTTGGGATTTCCAGGTCAGTGTCCCCAGGCCTCCCCAGGGCTGCGCCAGGGCTGCTCCACGCGTCCCCACGCCTTGCACAGCTGCCCTGCCCTCACCCGCCTGCAGGCTGGTCAGAGAGGAAGGCCCTGGCGGCTCCTGCCCGGGGCCACACCAGCAGGCTGGCCCAGGGCCCTGGTGAGAGTCGCGCTGTAAAGCAAACTCCCGGGTCTAACGTGCCGCCCCGGGCCCCGCGGCCCCTGGAGAGCCTTCTGCCCACACGCTCAGCTAGCGCCAGGCCGACCCAAGCCGGAGCCCGAAAAAGGAACAATCAGCAGCACCGATCCGCCTTTATTTTTTAAAAATTTGATACGCTGTTCATCATGGAAAATTTTTTTGCCTTAAATTTGATTTTTAAAATATTATATTAAATTATTATTATTGAAAAAAAGAATTAAAAAGAAAAACACCCACACCAACAACTGAAAGGAAGGGGATATACAAAAGGCTGAGGGAGAAAATGGTGTTTGAACCGCATTGGGCTCCTGTCTCCCTTTAAATCCGGGACTCCACTCCCAGTTCCTGTCACTGAGGGCTCAGCCTGGCATTAGGGCAGACGCCGCTGTCCTCCCTGGCGTCAGAGCTGTTCCCGGCATTGCTTTCCCTGGTGAGTGGAGGGCACTTTTTTGCTCATACAGGGACTCACTGACTGATTGATTCATTTGTTTCATGTTTTCGTCCATCTACAGAAACAACACTATGTTCCCGCTATGGGCTCAGCCCTCACACTTTCCCTTTTCCAGGTCCTCTTCCTGCTGTGAGACAGGATCAGTGCGCCTTAGGGCTGGGCGGGGGCATCTAAGGCAGCAAGGAGCCGCAGTTCACGCTTGGACGGCGCAGGGCTTCCTAGAAACGCCTGCCGGGGCCATGGTAGCCCTGGGATTGCACAGAAGCCGCTTCAGGCTGGCTCAGGGAGCAAGGGCCCCGTGCCGTCCTCGGGGGCTGCGCCCAGGGACGGCTGGCTGGGGCGTGGAGCCTCCAGCCCCGCTGCCTTTCCTCCCGGGTGCTCCGGTTTCACTGTCCCCCACCGTCGACCCCCCGAGCCCTCGCTCACTCCGTGCCATCTGCATTGCTGATCCCTCCTGTTTCTAGAACATGCCGAGCATGGCTCGGCCTGGGGTCTCTTCGTTCACCTTCCTTCTGCCCGCGCTGGCTGCCCCAGTATCCACCGGGCTCCTGCCTCATTCCATTCAGGCCAATCGCCGCCTTGTCCACACCACGAAAAACAAGACACACACCCGTCACTCCTTGTCCCCAACCTGCTTGGTCCTTTGCACACTTGGCGTCCTAGCTGTCCTCTGCCTTGTCCAAACAAACGTGAGCTGCAAGCGAGCAGGGGCAGTTTTCTTTCTGGTTGTATTTGAGTGCCGAGAGCAGGGGCCGGGCGAACGGCGGCCACAGGCCAGGCCTACTCACCTATGGCCACAAGTCAGCAGTGGTGTTCACAGCTTGAAGTGGTTGGAAAAACTTAGAAGAATATCTTGTGATGCCTGGAAACATGAAATTCAAAATCCCATGTCCATAAATAAAGTTTTATTGGGATGCAGTCACGCGTGTTTGTTCACGCATTGTCTGTGGCTGCGTTCACGCTTCCGTGGCAGAGCTGAGTCCTCACGACAGCGCCGTGTGGGCCAGCAAAGCCTAAGCTATTTACTACCAGGCTCTTCACAGAAGACGCTCGCTGGCCCCTGGTCTATTCAGTGGCTGGAAGAACGGAAGGAAGTTAAATGAGTGTGTTTCCACTGCCTCAGTAACAGACGAGTACCACGCAGTGGGTTGACGTAGCAACAGGAACCCCTGACTCATGGTTTTGAGGCTAGGAGAAGTCCAACATCAGGCATCTGCAAGGCGCTGCTTTCTCCAGAAGATGGTGGCGCTCTGGGGCTGGCTGCTGGCAGTCCCAGGTCCGGGGCTTTCCTAGCACGTGGCGATGTCCTCTCCTTTCTCCTCTGGGCACCAGTGGCTCCAGCTTCTGCCCCTCTGCATGGCTTTCTCTCCATGAAGTCTGCAGTGATGGGGTTAAGGCCCACCTTCGTTCAGCTGTAGGCCCCGTAACAAAAAAGAACATCTTCCCAAGGTCCCACTTGCAATGGGCTCACCCACAGGAGTGGATGGAGATGAAGAACATGTTAATAGAATAATAATAAGTCTGCTTTAGTCATTGTTCATTCTCCAAATCTTGAGGATTTTGGGATGGTGATGCCCACTCTGTTTCTAATTTACAGGGGGCTTAGATCCCATGGGGCAGATGGGTGGAACTATCTTGCTTATTATTGTTCTATTATAGACTTACTATTATTCTAGCAATGGAAGAACTTTTATCGTTGATGTGAAGGCAGTGGCCACCAGAGGTTCTGAGGGGAGGGAGAGGGAAGAATAGGTATAACATGGGGCATTTTAGGGACAGTGGAATTGTCCTGCATGACATTGCAATAATGGATACAGGCCATTATACATTTTGTCATAACCTATAAAATTGTACAGGGCAGAGTTTAAACTAAAATATAAACTATAGTCCATGGTTAGCAGCAATGCCTCAATATGTGTTCATCCATTGTAACAAATGTACCACAGTAACGAAGGATGTTGATGGGGGAAAGTGTGGGAGGCGGAGAGGGTGGGGCATATGGGAATCCCCTATACTTTTTATGTAACATTTATGTAATCTAAAGCTTCTTTAAAAATAAAATAATAAAAATAAAAAAATTAAAGTGATTGGCATTAAAAAGAAAAGAGCACGTTGTTTTCTGGGACACACACTCTCTCAGAAATCAACAACTAGACACAGGCTTTGCCTTATCATTAGCTCCTCTGTTAAAGGGTTTAACTTCCCCTGAGGAAAAAGGAACTGGCACAGAATCCAAAATACATATTATAAGAAAAAAGAAGGAAAGAATAAGAACAAAAATATTACAACATAGCTGTGGCAGTTTGATATTATTTATGAATTCCAAAAAGAGATATTGATTATGTTTGTAAACTGGTCTGTTTCTCTGACCGTGATACCCTTTGATTGCATTAGATTCAGTTGAGATGTCTGATTATGCTATGATCAGGGCTTTGATTCAACCACATCATTAGAATGCACTGATAAAACAGACTCTCACACGGAAGTAGACACACAGGAGAAGAACACAGAGAAGCGGATACATGTGGAAAGAGAGACGGCTCCATTAGACACGGCAGAGGCCCTGGGAAGAGAGATGAACCTGATAATCTACAGCTGACCTTGTGAAGAGAGCAGAGCAGCTGAGCCCGGAAAGAAATGAGCCCCAGGGAGAGAGATGAGCCCTATGCCAGCCTGCAGCTGAGATCAGAAGAAGCTGGGACCACAGAGCCTTAAGAGGAAGGAGAAGGCTGAACCCTCATAGCCATCACGGGCCATCTTGCTTCAACACGTGGCAAATGACTTTGGGTGAGAAAGCACCTCTTACGGTACCTTGAGTTGGACTCTTCAGAGCCTGTGACTGTAAACTTCTACCCCAAATAAATACCCTTTCTAAAAGCCAGCAGATTTCTGGTACTTTGCATCAGCACCCCTTTTGGCTGACTAATACATAGCACGTGAAATTAGGACCAATCTCCTCTGCAGGAACTTGACACACTTGATAAAAATGCCGCTCCACACCCGGCTTTGGCCCTCTATCTGCTAAGTCTTTTGTTGCTCGCCTTCTCTGCAGTGGGGCCGCCCAAGCATTTCTCTGCTGCACCCTCTCACCCAGCTAAGCAGAGCATGACGCTCAGTTCCCAGACACACGGGATTCCTTACCCCAATAAACCTGCCTAGGTGGGAAGTTCTCCTCTTTTGCACACCTGGTGAATGCTTGCTTGTCCCTCAAAACAAGAGACTACAAATGCGCTCACCCCTCCACCACCTCATGGCGAAACCGCCACGCCTGATTGTCCTCGGCTTCACTCCTTCACTCCTTCACTCATTCACTCACCGACACGTATTTCTTGGGCGACCACGATGTGACGGGGATTGTTCCAGGTATTGGAGCCACAGCAGTCAGGAAGAGACATTTAACTTTGCTCTCAACGGCTTATATTTTATTAAGGGGAAAGACAATGAAAAATTTTTAGACAATTGTGTCAAATAGTGATATGAGCTATAATAAACACAACAAGTTGACGACGATGAGCATGATGCATTTCATCTTGTGCTACACAATCCTTTACACATTTACCCGTTACCATTTACAAACAGGATGACGTGTGGCTGTTTCTGCATGAAGCAGCCCCAGAAGGGACCTGCCTCCTACTTCCATTTTCCCAGGGCACAGGAGTGCCCGATGGATGGAGGGGCTGATGGTTGGATAATACGAGCTGTAAATGCTTTGCTTTCTCTTTGTAGGGAGCGAGATGCAGAGGTAATAGCTATGTGAGCATTTTGAAATGTTTATTAAAGTGTGCATCAAATACACAATTATAAAATTTAGGAGAGAAATAAGTGAGGTTAAAAATGATTGATATTTAAAGTCCCATTTTAAAGAGAGCATAAAAGGGCAAACATTCAGGGTAGGTTTGAAAATAGTTTGAGTAGGGAAAATTTCTGTTGCTAGGACTGAATCAGATAATTTTTTCAATCATTTGGTTCATTGCTTCACAATATCTCTGTGCAGCTGGAATCTGGAAGGACCAGTTTCACAGAGTTTTACAGCGGCCTTCATCTTAAGTCAGACTGACCACATTTTTAAGATTTGATTTTTCTCTGCTGATTCCCTGCCATAAGAAAAAGGAGAGAAAACACTGTCTCAAGCTAAGTATTTCCATATTAGAAAAAAAATTAAAAGGGGATAATTGGCCAAAAGTGATAATATTCTGAATTTAAAAATAGGTAAATTCCATACTCATTTTTGGTGATTTTGTCTTTGGTATTTTGTCTATTCAAATGATGAAAATTCAATGAGCTGTTATAATTTTTTTTAGATTTGCTTTTTCAAAAGGGTCAAACAAGGTCAAGATTGATGATGTCAGAGTTTCTGAGAACTTTTCTAAGACTTCTAGAGAAGAAAGGCAGGGAGACAGCTCTTTGAAAAGTAGCTTTCAGAAATACTACTTTGTAAGGAAAACATTGTATGTGCATGTATGTGTGTGTGTGTGCATGCACACGGGCTGTGTGCGTGGGCGTGTGGGCGTGCACACAGGCTGTGTGTGTGTGTGTACACAGGCTGTGTTCGTGGGCATGTGGGCATGCACCAGGATGTGTGTGTGAGTGTGTGTGTGTGCACACGGGCTGTGTGTGTGAGCGTGTGTGTGTGCACACGGGCTGTGTGTGTGGGCGTGTGTGTGTGCACACAGGCCGTGTATGCGCATGTGCACGCTGGCACACTGGCTGTGTGTGTGTGCATGTGCGTAGGCATGTGGGCGTGCGTGCACACAGGCTGTGTCCGAAAGAGAGTGTGAGTGCTTTGAAAGTCCTGGGTGCTTTGCACGAGGCAAACCCACGCTTCGGGATGTTTCTGGGAGCGCCTCCCTCCGTGTGGCACAAGCAGAGGTCATGTGATACTTGCTGTTGACGGATCGCTCTAATCAGGGAGCTCAGCGTCGCCGTGTTCTTCCTTCGGGCGTGCAGACATGGAGACGCTTGAAGACACTGCGGCTGACAGGAAGGACAATTGCGCAGGTGTGTTTTTACCTGGCCTGGACGTCTAATGCAGGAGGACAGAGGGAAGAGGGTGGGGATTCTTGTCTCTAAAACGCACTCCTTTCTACTTCAAAAGATTCCCTATTTGCTGGTCTTTAGGGCAATGCGCAAAAGGAGACCTTTGTCTCAATTTCTGAGAATAAGAAAAATGAAGTTCCATTGCCTGGAATAAACTTTTCTCCTTATGCATCTATCTAATAACTAGTTTTTTCTATCTCCTTTCTATTTATAAAATGGACAACTACCCTTCTTACAGATTACTCTGAATTTCAAAATATTAACCAGACGTCACACGTCACACACATAAGCTTGTAACACGTAGATCCATAAGCCTGGAGAGACAGGTTAGCTCGGGGAAGAAGAGACGGGCGTTACCAGACCATGAGGAGCCCTGCAGGCTAAGCGAAGCGGCTTTGAGCTTTAGGCTGAAAGCCGTGGTGAGGCCCTGAGGCACACCACGAAGCCGCTACCACAAAACACATCGAGGCTGCAGACCGATCACGGCAGCCAACCTGCAGCGCCCAGGCTCGAGACAGGGAAAGCAGACTGGAGAAGGAGGCAGCAATCCAGGGGAGACGAGATTAAAGCCTGAGTTCGAGCAGTGGGAGTGAAAATGGAGTAGAAAGGTGGATTTAGAGCTATCAGGGAGGCAGAATCCAAAAGACTTAGAAACTGAACGGATTCTAAGCAGAAGAGAGGGATGAGTGAGAGGAAGGAATTTAAGACGCATCCTAAGTTTCTAGCTTGGGCGACTGACTGTGGCAGCACCTGGGGGAGGACAGGATTTAAAGATGCAGGTGCTGAGCTGGGTGGTTGTTCTTTGAACATCTTTACTGAGAGGTAATGCACTTACCACCCAATTCACCGAATTAAAGAACACAATTCAATGATTTTCAGTCTATTTTCAGAGCCATGAAACCATCACCAGAGCCAATTTTAGCACATTGTCATGAGCCCAGAATGAAACCCCTCAGCGGTCGCCCCTGAAATTCCCGTCCCCCAGCCCTGCTCAACCTGCACTCACCTGCATTCTGCCTCTAAACTGGCCTCTTTGGGACACTCCACATAGAGGGCATCACACAGCATGTGGACATTGGGTCTGGCTTTGCTCACGCAGCCTAATGTTCTTAAAGTCCATCCACATTTCATTTCCTCATTCCTTTTTATTGCTGAATAAAATTCATTGTATAGATATTCAGCATTTTGATCATTTATTCACGCATTGATGTATATTTGGATTGTTTCCACTTTTTGGCTAGTACAAATAATGCTGCTACAAACATTCATACACAAGGTTTTGTGTTTGGACATATGTTTTCATTTCCCAGAAGAGATATTGCTGGATCATATGTAGCTCTGTCTTTAAACTGTTGAGGAACCGTCAGATTGTTTTCCAGAATGGCCACACTATATTCCAGTCCTGCCAGCAATAGGAGGATTCCAACATTTCTATATCCTCACCAGCTCTGACTATTATCTCCCCTTTTTATTCCAGTTATTAATTGACCATGTAAGCTGAGTTTTGAACTTCCTCTTTTAGAGGTGCCTGGGGCTCTGCAAACTTTCTAGACTCGAAAGTGTAGAGACAGACACAATTAGCATCATCTGTGGCTGCTGAGCCCACTGGTGTGGGAAGAGACCTAGAGAGTGAGAAGGCAGTTCTGGGCAGAAGCGATGTTGAAGAGGCAGGTGGAGAAGCAGACCCTGCTAAGGAGGTGTAGAAGGGGTGGCAGAGGGTGAGAAATACGCAGAAGCCCATGCAGCCGATGAAAGAGGGAGATTCCAGGAGAAGGGCCCATCTGTGTCAATTAAGAAATGAGAAAAGTGTCTGACTATGGCCCTAAGCAGGTCACTGGCGGCCTCGGGGAGAGCTCCCTCAGGTGGGGCAGAAAGTGGGAAGTGGGGAGGAGCTGGCGGCAGGCCGGCAGGTAAAACCGCCAGGGACAGCAGGGGAAAAGAACATTTACAACAGTGGCTGGGGGCCGTGGGGGAGAGGACAGAAAGCACACTGGCTTTACACTGGGGAGGGGGCAGGCCTCGGCGCTGTCTCAGCCATCCCCTGTGCTCAGAGGCCGTGTGTGTGTGCAAACGCCAGGGCCCACAGCTAAAAGCCGGCTGGAAGCCTCTGCAGTTCCAGCCCTGGACAAGGAGACCCTGGCCCCTGCCCATCCCGCCCCTTCAGAGCAGCCCCGGGCCTGCGAGTTCACACCTGTAACGTGCTCTGCTCCCAGGACCCGACTGGACCAGGGCTGGGCATCTGACTCAAAGAGGGCCAAGCAGAGGCCCAGGCCCCTGCCCCGAGAGGCTGAGTGGTCCACGGGCTGACCCTCCTGGAAATTTGAACAGGGCCGCACTAAAAGAAGTGAGCAGCTGCTAACTGGAAACTAAGGGACCAGGAAGGAGAAGGAAGGCAGGGGCCTGCCGTGGTTAGGAGTGCGCTGCATTATTAGTAAGCAGATGCTGGAGCAGGGAAAACTCGGGCGGAGTAGACGATGACCTGCTTGCTCTGACAGGTGGGCAGGAGGTGGCAAGACCGCTGTGAGAGGCAGAGCCGGAGCCCCGGGTCTCGTCGCTGGCAGAGGGTTGTACCACGGGTTTGTCCTTAAGAGCTGCTGGGGAGTGGCGTGGCCTCGCTGGGACTCACCCCTCACACTGGGCCCCGCCGTCGGGCCAGGGAGAGCCTCCAACCCCAGGACGGGAGGACGCTCGGCCAGAAGAGGGTCCGATGCGCGTGAGGCCCACGGGAGGAGGCCGGGGCTGCAGGAGCAGGCAGGGCCGGCTGCCCAGGAAAGGAAGAGGGAAGGCCCTGGCTTCAGACTCAAACCCTGGCAGCCCCGGGGCTGCCCGCCTTCCTTGAGACCCCTGCAGCCGCGGAAGCTCCTGGTCCACATCCCGGGCCCAGGCCCCTGCGGGGAGGTCGGACCTGCTGCAGCACCGGCACCTAACAAAGTCAGCCTGTGGGAAGAAGAGCCCCGCCTTAAACCACCACCTGCTCCTCTCTGCTGCACCAGCTGGTTTACCTGGGAAGGAAGCTATGTCTTGCCCCAGAGAAGTGAAAAGGATGCTGTCCCTTAAGCAAACAATTAGTACTTTT
>JAQZBX010053590.1:0-18849 GCA_029593785.1 Cabassous unicinctus | reverse complement strand
CCAGGAAATCATGTCCTTAGAGCTAATACATTCCTGTCCATGTGAACCTATTGTAGGTGAGATCTTTTGATTAGATTACTTCAGTACAGTGTAACTCATGGTGATCTTTAATCTTTTTATTGGAGTCCCTTATAAACAGGATTAATATGGAAAGAACAAAGAGAAAAGCCACAGAAGCACAGAGAAAAAACCACAGGAGCAGAGAGAAAGCCACAGAGCAAGGATATGAAATCAATGGAACCCAGGAGAGAAGCTAGAAGATGAAGCAAAGCAAACCAGAAGAAAAGGGAGAGGCAGCAGATACCTCCATGTTTCAGTCTTTGGAGAGAAAAGCATCTCCTTATAAAACCTTGATTTGGACATTTTCACTGACTCAGAACTGAAAGCTTGCAAGCCAATAACCCCCCTTTGTAAAAGTCAACAGATTTCAGGTATATTGCTTCCAGCAGCTTTTAGAAAACTAAAATTGGTAATAAAATGATACATCCAAACACTGGGATATCCTATAAGGAAACAGTTCTTCTCCCATTTAAAAAGGAAACATCTTTATTGCAAATGTTTTGAAAAACAACACATAATAATATAGTGGAGAGACAGTCTTTTAAAAGAAAATAAAAAGGCAAGGTAGTCATTTGGAAAGAGTGAGCATTGATTAGTTTCTGATTTAAGTAACAACTATAAGGGATGATTAGGAGATGATACCAAGGAATTACCAACAACTTTCGTGAGTGGAAATGATGTCTTTTTTACATATGCATATATGCTTTTTGTTAGAGACTCATATTAAAGAATTCAGATGAGAATTACATAATGTACACAAATTATTTGCTCATGGTTAACACCTCCCTTCCCCTCTCCCCCAAATACTGACATGCATAGAGGGACAGATAACTATAAAAAATGCGTTTGGAAAAATTTTAACAATGGTTTAACCTAAATTTTGGCTCTACCAATGTTTTTTTTTAAGATTTATTTATTTATTTATTTATCCTCCACTTGCTGCTTGTGTTTTTGCTGTGTCCATTCGCTGTGTGTTTCTTCTGTGTCTGCTTATCTCCCCCTTGCTGTGAGGTCCCGCTGCATCAGCCCAACGCGCCGCGCGGGCCGGCCTGCCCTCACAAGGAGGCCCTGGGAAGCGCACCTGGGGCCTCCCTTATGGTAAACGGGAGCTCTATCGATTGAGCCACACCCGCTTCCCTCTACCAATGTTTATTATACTGTTATTCTAAGTGTTCTGTAATTTTACAAGTTAGGGAAAAATATATGTTTCAGGTTTATCATCGAACTAGAATTTTCCCTGGGCTGCTGTGTAAACCTCATGATGTGAGTAAGCTACCATGTCTAACAATAATAAAAGTAAATGGTTGGTGGGAAAGTCTACACCCATTTTATGCCAAAGAACCACTTCAAAAATCATGTTTTTTCTTGCAAGGGAGAAGTAACTGTTCAGGGATGGCACCTGGCTCTTATGAATCATCTATGTATCTCAGATGTAACACAAAATTGAATGTACAGCATCACCTACAAAGTGTTCTTGCACTAACATATTGTTCTTGTTGGAGAATCTGAGTCTCTGGGAGTGGCAGGGGTGCTCCCTACTTGCTTCTCCCTAGTCAGATGCTCAGCTGTTTCACGGGGTGAGTTCCTCAGTCTAACTCCATTAGTGCTGTAGTTCCTAGAGGTAGCTTTGAAATTCAAGCAATAAGATCACGTCCATTTTTAAAGGTTTATGTTTTGTAGAAATTAAAATATTTTTAGTTCTGAGTGATTTAACTCATTACTGTTGTTTGAAATGTATGGACAGAAAAATTTAAATACAGAATCTTGTTGTTGAACAAATTCTAAAACCCTTTTTCACTGAGAAAATCATGAATATGTTTTAGATCTCAAGAACATTACCAACAAGTCCTTCTTCCTTCTCCACATGTATTCCTTAGCTTTCTAGCCATCTTTATTTTTAAATAGCATAGTGTTGGTGATCAAGGGCTAAAGGCAGAAAAATTTGAGCATGCACATAAATATGAAATATTTAGGCATCAACTCTCACCATTATTTCCAACCCAGACATAGACAATTAAATATTTTTATTGCATTTTCTGTTAATCTTGTTCCTAAAAAGCATTATTTCTGAGATAAAAGAATTATGTGTGTGTATGATTATACCTAGTATTGAATATCTATCACTTTTTAAGACAGGGTTACAATGGTTATATACCCACCTGAGTAATATTCCTGTATTAGTCAGGGTTCTCTCGGGAAACAGAATCAACAGGAGATATCTGTCAATAACATGAGATTTTAAAAGAGTCTCTCACGCAACTGTGGGGATGCACAAGTCCAGGCTCCACAAGCAGGCTGCAAACCAGTGGCTCTGATGAAAGTCCGATGAAGGGTGGTTGATGAGTTTCTGGGAGAAGTTGCCTGTCCAACGACGAGCTGGGAAATTCTCTCTGAATGTTGAAATCACTTCCCCTTTTAAGTCATTCAACTGATTGGATAAAAGCGCCACCCATTGATTATGAAATCTCCCTGATTGATGCAGATGTAATCAGCCATCCACGCAGTAAACTCACTGGTGATTGAAGTCCATAAATGCTCTTGTATTACAACTAGCCCAGTGCTTGTTGGAACAAACACCTGGACAAAATTACCTGGCCGAGTTGACACATTAGCCTAACCATTACAATTCCTTTCTATGATTTGTTTGGATCCTGAAGTATGTTAGACATCTTCTAAAGGATCACACATTTCATCATATTTGTTATATTTATCTATTGAAATATAAGTAAGCTTATATTAGGAACTGATAAATAACTGCAGATATAATGTTTCTTCATTAAGGTATCACTAGTTTGCTTTACATACTTATGAAGTAATGTGACTTTGAAGTTGAAGACCTCCCTATATTTTACATTCTTTCTAAAATAGACAGTCTCAGAAACACTCAGAAATTATGGAGAAAGCTTTGAGAGTATTAGTAGAGTGCTGGACTGAAGTGACTGCACCTAATTTCTTGCAATAGATTTTTTATGAGTAGGTCAGATAGCATTATCATTTGCCAAGTTTAATGTGGTATGTTTAAGCACTGCAGCACTGGTCTCTCAGATTACAATTACATAATCCAATTAATATTTAATACAAATTCTGATATGAATACACCATGTGTAAAATATAATAAAGATGAATAGGATTAATAATGCAAAATTCAGAATAAATGCCTTTATTTTAATTACATGAATACAATGTACCAAATTTTATCCACAACTGGGATATATCACTGTCCCTTCTAGACACTTTGTTCAAAAAGAAGTCTTTGGTGTCTTTGGCTTATATCCACGTTTACACCTGAATTCAATATTATCCTCTGTTCTGGAATATAGTTTTTTTGTCATATGTCCATTTTAACACTATGTTATGTTCATTCGTGTTCTCCACTGATAATAAACATCATTCTGTAAGAAGAAAAAAATGAGTATAAAACATTTACACAAAAGCTCATTTCCAAAGACTTCTAGATTTTCAATGGAATCTTAGATAGTAACTCAGGAATACTTTCTCAAAAAAAAATTCTTATGGAAGGGGCCCAAATAAGTCAAAACAATCTTGAAAATGAATAACAAAGTTGGAATACTCACATTTTCCTGTTTTACAGCTTACACAAGGCTACAGTAAGCAAAATAGCCTGCTAATGGCACAAGGAAAGACTTCTGGACTTGAGAGTTCAGAAATAAAGGCAAACCTCAGAGATATAAATCATATTCTGTAACTTAAAATAAGGCTCAATAAATAAATTTAAAAGGATTCATGACATACAACATATAATCTCCAAGCAGAGTAGAATTAAATTAGCAATCAATAACATATATATCTCTATAAAAAGCACAACTATTTGGAAACTAAATAAGACATTTCTAAATAAGGCTGTAGTAAAAAGTTAAAATGTAACTTTGAATGTATATTTATCAGAATGAATATAAATATATAACACACTGAAAATTGTGAGATGTCACTAATAGTATGTTTCAAGAAATTTCTCACATTAACATTTATATTTCCAAAGAAGAAATGCTTCACAGCAATGATTTCAAATTCTACTTTAAGAATTACAAAATATAGAGGAAATTAGACCCAAAGTAAGAAAAAGAAAGGAAATAATAAGTATTAGAACAGAAGATAATAAAGTAGAAATAAGTAAAATGTAGAGAAAATTCATGAAACCGAAGGGTGGTTCTTTTAAACAGGCAATAAAATTGTAAGCCTTTATAAAGACTGATCAGTAAAATGAAAAGAGAAAAGAAATTGCCAATATCAGCAATGAAAGAGGTGACTTTACTACAGTTTACAAACAATAAAAAGATAATAAAGGACTATTAGGACCATTGTTATGTGATCACATTCAACAGATAGTTAAAATGCCAAATTTCTTAAAAGCTACAAAACTCAATCAACAAGGAATAAATAGATTATGGTATTGAAATGGCAGCTCCACAGGCCATTCCTATAAGGGAAATGGACAATTTGCAGCTACCTGGGCTAAAAGATTACAGTTGAGGACTTACAGTAGAATGCTGAAATACTGGCATGAAAATTTGGGAGAGAGTTCTTTTGGGAATTAGTACATTCAAAATACCTCATATACCAAGTGTGGCATTTTGAGATTATTTTATGAATCCCAAAAAGAGAACTATCATGTGTGTAAACTAATCTATTCCTCTGGATGTGATACCCTTTGACTGCATTAAAATCAGATAAGGTGTCTTTGATTAGGTTACCTGTTAAGATTAGGGCTTCTGATTCCACCATGTCAGTGGGCTGAATCTCTGCCCCCTAGCTGGGTCTGAAATAAATGGACACTCACACAGACAGTCTCAAAACTAGAAAGCTCTGTCATTTTTGATCCTGCCATGTGACAGAAAAGAGAAGGCCCAAACAGCTGAGATCCCTGGAAGAGATGAGCCATTTTGCCTGACAACCTTATAGTTGAATCTGGGAAGAGAACAGACCAACCAAGACTGATTATAGGAGGCCCAGAAAGAAACAAGTCCTATGCCAGAGAGAGAGGACTACAGGATCACTTAAGCATGAAGCCTCAAGAGGCTGGGTCCACACAGCTCAAGAGAAAAGGTGAGCCTGGAGGGGACTGCAGAGACCAGGCAGAGATTGGCAGCCATTTTGCTTCAACATGTGGCAACTGACTTTGGTGAAAAAGCACTTCTCATGGTGCCTTGAATTGGACTTTTTATGGCCTTGTAACTGTAAGCTTTTACCCCCAATAAATACACTTTATAAAAGTCAACAGATTTTTGGCATTTTGCATTGGCACCCTTTTGGCAGACTAATATACCTGGGAATTTATAAAGCCACCTGCATGTCCAGGTCAGTATGCAAACTCAGAAAAGAACTGAGTAGAACATAATCATTCTTATCTGGCTGATCCCCAGGCTGAGTACAAACAGGAAGTGAAAGCTAAGGCAAAATAAGTAGCTAATTCTGTGAGCTCCAAAACACAAGCAAGAGGCACAGAATTTGATTGCTCATTTGGTTTGTGAAGCATTTGCCTGACACATCAGGGAATGTTGTTAGCCTCTCTTTGAAAATCCACCAGGGAAAAAATAAAAATACAATGAGATTATTAGACCCTGAAAGAAACTATGGGCCACCTACCAATAGGATATGGAGTAGCCCACTGCTGGCAAGTGGATTTTCTTAGCTTCTTTCCCCAATTCCACGTAGATTCTAAAGATCATGACCAGAATATATATAATACTCAATCTTAATTTTATCAAGTAACTGAAGCAAATGTCTCTAACAGCATTTAAGGTTTACAGCAGAAAATACTTCAGTTTGATTCTCCTAATTATGTATCATTTGATGAAGGAGAGGCTACTTTACTGCAGGTACAGTGCAACAATGGATTAAGAAGAATCATTATATACATATATCCTGGGTTCAGTTCCCAGTGTCTTAAAAAAATAAAATAAAAACAAACAACAAGCAAAAGAAAGGGAAAAAGCAACTGAGGGGAGCCAATGTGGCTCAGTGGTTGAGCGCCGGCTTCCTACATACAAGGTCTGGGGTTCAATCTCCGGCCCCCGTACCTCAAAAACCAAAAAAAAAATTAAAAGTCAAGAGATAATTCACTGACATGATAGGGAAAAGAGATAGGAAAGCACATTCATACTGACCCAATTGGTGCAGAGACATATGACCCACCAGAAGGAAGTGGAGTTAACCTGAAAACAAAGGCCTGGGATCTTGGCATCAGAAGCATAAGGAATGACCTCATAGTAGATGCACAATCCCCTAGCCTGTGGGAATTTATAAATGGAAAATGTAATTTTCCTAGGTGTACACTAACCTCCAGTACTATACACTTAAACCAAAATAATACATACCCAATAAAAAAATCCATTATACATGATTAGAATTTTACCAATGGAGTAAAGCACATTGAGAACCTGCATCATTAGATGATTGTGGTGCAATTTCATGGGAGGAAGTTGAGTGGACAGGGCACAAAATGTCTTTTGGGAAAGTTAAAATTGCCTCTAACTGGTGTGAGTTGTTGTTATGTGGGTATATGCTTTTCTCTAAAGGCTTTGGCATGCAAACAAAACAAGTATGAATTTTATTGTATGCAATGATACCTCAATAAAGTTTATTTTAAAATGATTTATTGAAATATAAAATAAGTATAATTGCAACAACAGTTTTTAAATGATTGGGTTATTAATAAACAAACACCAAATCAATCTACCTGAATAGAAAATGAAAAATTAAAAAGATATGAAAAATATGAGAAAATAGTGAGGTTTCATTGAGCCAAATAGCCAAAATTTCAGACAAAAAAAAATTGAGATAAACAAGCAAAACTAGCAATGAAGTCAAAGACCTTCATATGAATGCTCATTCCAAATTTTAAGCAATATTAATTATATTAATTTTTAAAATTTCAAATCACTTACGATAAAAGAATATTCTTAAAGTTTAAATAAATAATAAATATAGGGTCTACAAGAAACATAATTTACTATAGCTAAAATTATCCTGTAAGCAAAAATGGATAATACAAGAAAATTAGCAGACAGTCTAAAAGATCTAAATCACTTCAAAATATATCACATTTAATAGTTGGGAGTCTCAGTATCATAGATATATCTACTCTCCATAAATTATACTAAGGTAATTCCAATAAAAATCTAAACAGAGTTTGTGAAGGAACTTTCTGACCTGATTTAAGCTATATAAGATCAGGAGATATTTCAGCTGGGCATACATATAACACATATAAATGTGTTCAAATGTTATTCATGGGACATTGTCACAGTGGGTGGAGAGTCACACAATAACCAAAAGAAAATCAAATTCCCATTCTGGGGAGCTCTGCCACATTCTCTAATGGAGCGGCATGAATCCCCCAAGTGCAGGGGCAATGGTTAGTGAAGGAGGATGGTCCATTGATATTGATGACTGTGCTTATGAACCATTTCTCTTGAAATTGAAACTTAGCCTAGTATTATAGGGTGCCTAAGAGTTACCTCCTGAAAGCCTCTTTGTTGCTCAAATTTGGCCTTTCTCTAAGTGGAACTCAGCATATAAATGTACTAACTTCCCCCCAGCATAGGACATGACTCCTGGGGATGAGCCTACCCGGTAATACGAAGCACCAACCAGCAACATAACTGGAAAAAGACCTTGACCAAAAGGGGGAAAAGGTAAAGTCAAATGAGTTTATATGGCTAAGAGACTTCAAAGAGAGTCGGGAGATCATTCCAGACAGAAGTTATGCTTATGCACATTTCAGCAGGATCTCACTGACTGCCAAAGTAGATACTACCCCGAATAGGGGATCCTGAGGGCTATGGAGACATCCAGACACTATTGTCAGGGCAGATAGCTAATGAGTTTGGTGCCTTGCCAGTGGGTCCTACTTTGGAATTTATGCTCCCCATTGTTACAGAGCTGGACTAAGTTGTGGTTTCCCTACACATAGCTCTTCTGTCCTTCTATTTGAACATATAATTAGTACTAGAGTTGGTAAGTGTACCTCCAAGAGACTTAAATCTTTGGGCTGTCCATGTGCCAGCTGGGCCCTGAATCTCAATGAAGTTGCAACATCTACTCTCCAGTTCAATGGACTCACCCAGGACAACTAACAAAGAGATGATGATGGACAACAACCATACCAAGGAACTGAGAGAAACTACAACTGCAACAAGAGAGCCCTATCCATCAGCCATGTGGTATTGAAGCCCCTTCTCATTTGGAGGTGGAGTGGGCATTCCCCATCCTCAGGATTGGGGAATGAACTATGGACTAAAGTAGACTTACTGGTATTCTAGTATAGACTTATTGTGATTCTAGCAATGGAAGAAATTATATTTTTGATGTGGAGGCAGTGGCCACTGGAGGTTCTGAAGGCAGGGAGAAGGAAAAACAGGTGTAATACAGGGACATTTTAAGGACTTGGGAATCGTCCTGAATGACATTGCAATGACAGATACAGGCCATTATATATCTTAAAATAATCTACAGATTATGTGGTAGACAGTATAAACTACAATGTAAACTATAATCTGTGCTTAGTGGCAATGCTCCAAAATGTGTTCACCAATTGTAACAAATGTACCACACTAGTGAAAGATGCTATTAATGTGGGAAAATGTGGGAGGTTTGGGAAGCAGAGCATATGAGAATCCACTATATATTTTTATGTAACATTTATGTGATCTAATATCTTTAAAAAAATCAAAGGCCCAAGGAAAAAATTAGAGAATGATAAAGAAAAAGATTAGGGTGAAAGGTCTTGACAGGATGCCCGGAGTTATTTTAAATATACAGTAATTAAGGTAATATGTGACTGTAACACTCATCAAACATTTCTTTATTGTGGCCCAGAATAGAGAACTCAGATTAATAGTCATCATATATGTTTATTTCAGACAGGTGCAATTACAGATAATGGGGAAATATTGTGTTTTCCATGTTTTTAAAACCACTATGCATAATTCCCATGCATAAGAAGTCAACTCTAATTGGATTAAATATACAACAGAAAAAGTAAAATATGAAAACTTTTTCTTGAATAAAATATAGCCATAATCTCTCAATGTCCTTGAAGAAGACACAATAAACATTAATTATGAAAATAGGTTGATAACTTTGATTGTACGAAAAGAATAAACTGTCACTAAGGATAACTTACAGAAAAGAAAAACACATAGAGAAAACACAATAGATATAATGGAAAGAGAATTAATATTCAAAAAAAATACAAAGAATTTCCATAAATCAATACAAAAGTGTACAATAATATAATTAAGAAAACCATCAAAATGCATTTCATAGATTAGAAAATGTAATTATCAAAAGAGCATATGAGTATATGCTTAGCCTAACTAATAAAAAAGAATTCAAATTCAAAGTATAATGCAATGCTATTATACAACTACTGAAAGTGTAAATACTAAAATGTGACATCAATCATTAACAAGATGAAGAACAACAATTGATTATTGATGTGACTGTAGATTGGTACATACATTAGGGAAAACAGTTGGCAATCCCCTTGTAAATTAGAACATACACAATATTTCAGAAAACCCATTCCTCGATACACACCTTTGAAAAACACAGAGATTCATAACATCACTGAAAAAATATGTCGAAGCGCTACCTGAATATATGAATGGCATTTTTAGTGAGCATTGGATTATTTACCTTTTGCAATTTATAATCATTGTCAATCAACTGATTTAGTAATTTCAGTGCAAATATTTCACATGACTTAGCCAACAGATATTGTTTCCAAAATTCTTTTGCTGCATTCCTGACTGAAACATAGATAGAAGCATTTATTTTCCAATTTTTGCCAAGATTTTTGTGTATACACTAACACACATTGAAAAAAGCTATTACGTTATATTGGCAAGTCAATAAGAAGTTAATATATGTATGTTGCTACAGCAAATATATATGAGTCTCACAAAATCATGAACGACTTGGGATCTCAAACAGTTCACTTACTGACACGGATGCATCTGGGAGGAGGGGACCAGTCATGCTCTGTACATGTAATTTTGCTCTCATCATTGGGAAGACTGTAGCCAGGTTTGCACACAACGTTTACAGATTCACCTTCTAAATAACTGTTTCTGCTATTTGGAGAATGTCCATTTTCCACAGAATAGAAATAGCATTGTCCTAAAAACCATAAAAAAGATAAATGTAAAAATAACAAACATGATTTTGCTCAAAATAATAACTTATAATAATGTATAATAATAATAAACATGAAGGGGAAATTTTAAGTTGAATCTATGTTCTAATTTTTTATTTTTTAAACAAAACCACAGGACTGTACAACACTAATAGTGAACCCTAATGTAAACTATGGACTGTAGATAATGGAACAGGACTAATAATATTCTTTCAACTGTAACAAAGATGCCATGCTAATGCAATGTGTCAATAATAGGGAAACTTGGGTTAGGGGATTTATGGGAACTCTGTGTATCCGGCATGATTTTTCTGTAACCCTACATAAAACTTCTCCAATAGAAAATATTAAACAATTGCATTTAAATGTTTAAATGACAATGCCTAAGCATCCAAAAATGATATATACATTAAGGGAAAATCCAGCTTCAAACAATTGCTTGTTGAATAAAAAAAAAGAACAGTTAAACCTAATTGTTATTATCTTTGGCATTTGTTATTAAAATATGATAAAATATAGCTTATAGATACCCTTATATTAATCCCATCTTTACTTCTCATTTGCAAGCCATGAACAGCACCTAAAAAAAGAACAGCTCTATTTTGTTGCTTTTTGCTGGCCCCACTCTTTCCCTGACCCTGTTTTTTGGACAACTCTTGATTGGACTCACTTTTGTGCTCTTCTCTCGCTATCACTGAAAAATGTATACATGTATAATTTTCAAGACACTGACTTACTGCGGCATGGTACTGCTGGTGACCATCCTCCATACATGCATTTTATGTAACCACCACGATATTGTGTAGGAGTCACAAAATTTTGATTACAGTAGTAATAGTAAGATTTTCCTATAGGTGCTGGAAAGTATGGTCTATAATAATCTTCTTTATGTAGATATCCATGTTTTATATTTGGAAAATCACAAGGCTTCACTTGGAATAAAAAAAGACAAAACAGTGTAAATATTTTATCTTAATAAACATTCAAATTGGATACTAATTTTTTCATTAATGAAAAAGTCTCTTTTTACCATAATTGCTTTCCTTGCATTACTGACTGCAAGACAAGTCAAATCTGAGAATTCAGATCACTGATGTATTTGAGGAGGTCATTGCTAATGTAAATGAAATTATATCATCTGGGTTACTTGAGGCATGTAGAGTCTCCAAGAAGAAAACTGCTCAGACCTATTTAATGTATTTTCCTTCAGTACATATATCCCTAGCCCTGGGTGATAAAATCAGCACCCTCGCTTAGAGATGCAGGAGCAGATTTCAGTCCTCAGCTATCCTGACTTCTCTCTTTTTTGTCCTCCCTGGACTTAGAAGGCTTCCTTTTCTCTTAAGACCAACTCAAATTTAGGGGTCATAATGTATATTTGTGTGTGTGTGTGTTTATAACATTTATTAGTTAATTTTTCTGTTTTTGGAGACAATTTAAGAACTGTAGAGAAACACAAACTTTTTTCCTTTGGCTACATCACAGAGAAAAAAAATTCTTATATGTGTCTCATACATTCATCCAGGCAAATTTTCTTTTACTAATTTTTTAACCAGGAAAAGTAGACTAGGAATATTTCTTAATAATCAAATAATTACAGTTATGGTTAACTGATTATTTACTTCTAATTATAGTTGGAGAATGAAAAGCTTTTTAATATGTCTTAAATAATACTTATTTTTAAATGAGGTACTATATAATTACTTCATTAAATTATTCATACATTTGGAATAATTTTGACTGATATGATTGCATGTTATATTGTATTATAACAGATTTATAGTATATTTTCTCAGAAAATTTTCTTGGGATTTTTTAGAAACAATTTATTATTTTTAATTCCAAACTAGTATTCGTGTTTTCTATGAAATATGATTTTCCTATTTCATAAAACCTCATGTAACAAGTTAAAAACAAATTGCAACACATTAACACCCTGTGCCTAGCAACAGGTCCTTATTATCTTCATCTTCCTATCTTGCATTCACTGATCTAGTTTCTTTTTTGTTTCATTACAAATTTTCTCAAGTAATTTCTTCGAAAGGGTTATGTGTATATTACATTTTGAATCCTTGTTTATTATACATGTTTTTCTTTATCCAAGATTTGTAAATGACACCTTCTCTAGTAATAGAATCTTGGTCTACAGTCCATTTCTTTCATAGTTTATAGATTTTTCATGCGTTTTTTTTTTTTTTTTCTTACAATATGTTGCAGAATAAAAGGCTCATCTTCATCACATTTATTTTATGTAATCTGCTACTTTCTTCCCATTGCTTTTTAGGAGCCTTGTAATTTTTCTTTTTACCTCCAGATTTTGCAAATTCCATAATGATATGTCAGGACATATGTCCATTAGCAATAGCAGTAATTCTGCCTTGAACAAGCATGAGTCTTTGGATCTGCAGTAACTAAGTCTTAAAAAATGTAAATTGCCCACTAAATTGTACAGTAGAGATTTGACCCTTTCTGGTCTTACTTCAGATCAAGTGAGTTTATCTGCCTCGTTATGGTACTTCAAGAATATAAAAAAATAAATAATTTACTGTAGTTTCATGTCTAAAGGAGGCTTATTTTATCATAGGCCTGTTCCTCTTCACTATTCCCTCTGATTTGAGCACATGAGCCTACCTTTATCTCTTTTATAAGGTGGATCTCTGGAGCGAATATAAATTTACACCTATGATCTATTAGCGTTGAGATCTGCAGGACTAAGAACAGCCTTCTTTCACCTCCTACACTTCCAGCAATGCAGGTTGTGTTTTCATTAGCAGTTCTCGTGATTCCATCACAATGTGGACTCAAACCGGTCTACAAATTGATTAAAATATTGACTAATTTATAGTTCTTTCAAATTAGTCTGTACTAGTGCAGTTGATTCTTTTACCTAAGCTCAGGATCTTATCATTATCCCTGTTAGTTTTCAGTTTTCAGCTTTGGAACAACATATTACAGAGTATCATCTTTGATAAGTGAATCCATATTACTGCCAATTTATTGTCATCATCTTCTGTACCATTCCAGTAGTGAATTTGTACTGCTTTTCCCCCAAATGATTAAACTATTTGATGACACCAGTAAGTAATGGGACAACCTGAGAACAGAGTCATGTATCTGATCTCCAAATCAGGTTGTTTAATAAAATTGCAAACTAACTGATAAACCATTTAACTAGCCAAATTTTTCATTTTATTCACAGGAATTCCAAAAAGTTCCTGTGGAATAAATTTGCTGAGGCCCAACTATAGTACGGCTGGCTTAAGTCCCTCATTTACCATTTTCCTAAACCAACCATAAAATGTATTAAATATTTCCCCTTTACTTCATTTGCATATGGAAATCTGGTTCATAGGGATATTAACTTCCTCTCATAGCAACTCATGCTTTTCATAATTTGTTCTGGAATTATGCCTGGAATTACCATAAATCAATTGGCCTATAATTTGTTACATTATATTTTCTTTCATAGATACCCAGTTTAAACATGGTACTACTTTACAATGTACTCATATAGAGAGGAAAGGAATACGATTACAGTGTCAGAAAAAAATTGTTAAAAGAGCAATGGAAACATAACATCCCAGAAATATAATGCTCTGTTGAATTGTTTGGCATTTGCTACATGTAATAATCTTAGAAAATTATGCAACTCTTCAACACTCATGCCTCCCCAAAGTGGAGCCTAATTCCTATCCATTTTACTGTGTGCTGAATGGAGTATCAAACTTCTAAAGAAGAGATATGGCTGAAGTGATAGTGTTTGTCTCAGTCATAAAATGTACAGAGGCTTCCTCTTCTCTAGGATCACTAGCTCTGGAACAGTTAGCTGCTATTCAGGTAACCTATTTAGAGGCCAATGTGGCAAGAAATTGAGGCCTCCTGCCTAAGGCTCTGTGAGAGAGCCATTTTGAAGGGGAACCTCCAGCCCAGTCAAGCCATTTGGTGACTGCAGCCTGGCCAACATTCCAACTACAGCCACAAGAAGAGAGTTTGACTCAGAAAAACCCAGCTAAATCACCCTCAGATTCCAGATCCATAGAAACTGTGGGTTAATAAAGGTTTGTTGTTTTAATCGACTTTGTTTTGGGAAAAAAATTATATAACAATCGATAACCAATTATAGGTGTTAGATTGTACTATTGGTACCCAATCTTTTAATTCAGATATTTGGAGAATTGTATCATTTAGAGTAGTATATATTCATACACACACATACATATATTTGAGTATCAAAACAATTAAGAGTGTTTACTTTATAAAAGTTGTTTTTGAGCATACTTAGAATTGCCTACTTTGAAAAGCAAAGAGTAGCTACAAAGGCTCTATTTTACATTTACAATAATAAGCATATTTTTACACTTAAGGGGAAATTATTTCAGAATTAAAAAGTAGGCAAATACATGAATGGAACTTACAACTACATCTTGGAGCAGGTACCCAGCCACTATCAGTACATTTTACAGTATTTCCCTGGGATGAGGGATAAAATCCTTCTTTACAATTATAGGTGATTTTATCTTCACTTCTGTGTATAGCTCTTTGAGGTGTGTAGAAGCCATTGGCAATATAAGGAGGAGCACATGTTACTTCTGAAAAAAAAATAGGATGTATGGATAATGAAGATGTCACTACATATTTAAAGTAATCAAGAACATAAATACTAAAAAGTTCATGTTATTTATTTGACCTTAGCACAGTAAATAGTGACATAAAAATCAGCCATCCTCATATCCTTCCTGCTATATCACTCATGCTTTCCACAGTATTTATTATCTGATATATTTACACCCTCTGAACTCTTGATTCCTCTTTCTCCAAAGCCATGCAAACATTATATTCCATATCTGGCAATCAACTCATGATACATCACTTCAACTATTCCTTCTGCTATCTTCAAACTCCTTGACTTCTCTAGCTATCATAAGGACTGTTTACACATATTCTGGATCTATTCTCTCCAGACACATGGTAAAATTATACATTTTCACATCTCTGAAGTGGGCATGACCATATGACTTGCATAGGCCAATGAAAGAAAAGTGGAAGTAATATGTGTCATTTTAGTGAAGAAGTTTTAAAGCCATTGTGTAAACTTCTATGTTCTCTTCTCCACAGCAGCAGTATAATAAAGGAGCTCATGGATAGATGATGTCTTCAGATTAGAATTAAAAGGCCAGAGTTCCCTTTTGGCCTACATTGGAAATGAAGCATGAACAAAGAATAAACTTTGGTTCATTCGAGTCTGATATTTGTGGAAACATTTTTCTTACTGTAATTCTATAAACCAGCGCAGAGTTTGAAATAGATTTTCTGTACACGGCCAGTAAGTAAGTCTGTGATGTAACTACTCAATTCTATTTAATTAGCTATTGATACTTTCTGGTCCTGTTTCATTCTGTCTTCAGAGTGAGAGGCTCATAACAACTGATCTTAAAGTGGAACTTGCAAACAAAATTCTATGCTTTATTCTTCTGAGATATTATCTTTACCCTTGAACAGTTGACTCCTATACAAATTACTACTCTGATTCAGGGAAAAAGTAACTGCTTTTGAAAGGACTTTAAGAATTAAAATGATTGAAAAAATATATACCAAATGAGATATAAAAGAAAGATAAGATTTTCTTTACAAAAAGGGTTTGGATCCCATCCAAATTTAGTGTGGACAACCTCTCCTCTTTCATTGTATTCAAAATACTTGTTACATTGATATTGAACTTGTTTATTCTCATTATAAATGCTCTTACAAGCTACAGCAACTCTTTTTAATTTGTGGTGACTCACAGGGAATATTTAAAGAGTAATGAGTAAATTACAAAATATTCATAATGAATTGAAGTTCTGTGACCAAGACATAGTCTTATAAAAACACAAATTTTGCTTCCACTAGGCAACTTTGTCAGTCAAATAAAATAAATGTTCTATTTTTGCATGAGTCCTTGACAAGTAATTTATCTGTTATTTTTAACATTCATTTTTGACGGAAGTTAAATTTTATTAAAATTATCTTGCTAATTTTTATTTGGTTTTGTGGTCAGTTAGTCCTCTTAAAATAAATAGTGGCAAGTAACATTCTGTATGTAGAAAATTGAATATAGATACAGGCTTATGGTGATAAGTATTTTTACTAAGTAAGCTGCAAAACTCATATATTTTCTACCTATCTATAACAGAAGAATTATTGACGGAACAGTTTGTCAAAGAAATTAATTTAACTCTTTGTCATTACATCTCTCAAAAGTAACTGACCTGCTTTTGTGACTTTATCATCCATCCAATTTTTTGGTCCCCCCACAAAAAAAACTATCTGTGATTTTTGACACCATCTCTCTCATACACCTTAATCTGTGATTATGGCAACAGTAACTACTTTTCCCGGTCATGGTCCTTTCATCATGTTGCTTTATTGCTCCACTTAAAGTCTTTTACTGAATCCCATATCAGCATGCACAAAAGCCAAAGTCTTCCTCATGGTGTATATAAAAACTCAGAACATTGTATTGGCCTATCTCCAATCCATCACTGACTCTCTCCTGCTTTCCTCCTATACTAGGACCCAAGAGAACAATGACCAACCATCATAACATTTCATGTTCATGGAAGCTTCATTGCATTTATACCTTATGACTCATGGTGTGCACTTCCCCTTCACATCTTCAATCTGAAAATTCATATTTTTTCTTTTGAAACTAAGCTTAACCATTTAAGTCATATTATCAAGATCTATTATTTAAGACATATCATCATAGCAACTCTTAACTTTCAAGACATATCATCAGTCATTACAGAAAGATTTCATTAACCACAGACATCTAATTGTAAGAATGTAAGCCCTTTCCATGTGCCCCTAGAATATACTGTATTTATTATACTGAATATAAATATTAGTTCTTCATTATTGACTCTAACAACATGCTTTGTTTGAAAGGGCTCTTTAAAAGATGCTTGCCTTTCATTATGGGTAGATTAGAATAAGTGTAAAAAACTTTGAAAATTTTGAATTATGTTTTAAAAAATTGGCAGAAATTTCTGCCATAGTATCAGTAAAATTAAGTATGGATCTAAATTTTGCAATTTGACTGTAATGTTTCATTACAAAAGCCAAAACCATCAGAATTGGCCGTGATGCACAATTCAACACTATTATGACTAAAGAAATCTTCATTTGTATTTTACTACAGATATAATTTTTTAAGGAAAAGCTCTATTTAGGGGATCCAATTAAGTTCAGCAAGTATTTATCATAAATTCACAGCAAAAATATAAAACAAGGCCACTTCGTAGCTGAGTCAATCAAAAGCTGAATGTCATAATTATGCATGGTGGAAGTAATTAATAAATGCCAGGTTTTTCAAATTAAAAAAAAATTTATTCTGGAAGGCAATATTATAATATTATATATTGCAGCACAAATGCATAGCATTCTACTTCAGCCTGTAGGAGTCAACTTCAATGTATTTATAGTTGGTTAAGAGATTGGACTTTGTTGTCAGATAGCCTATATTTGAATTTTACCTCAACCATTTGTGGTTTGGTAACCTAGAGTATGTAATTCAACTTTTTTGCACCTCAGTTTCTTCAAATATAAAAGAGAGGATTTGATTTTCCATGAAACATGGATTTGGGGGAAAAAAAACACAAAAGAGACTTAAAGGCTTTACCCCTCCTCAAAGGGGTACTTGGAGAGGACAAGTACAAGGGCTTATTGGGTGGACACGAGAAGAAGCACAGCTTTGGGTGCTGTGGGAGAAGTACCTGGTGGCCTTCCTGATCCACCCTTCCTACAACATTTGGAGCCAGTCTGTATACTCTTTGTGGGTCCCTATCCTTGTTCTGTCTGGGAAAGACTGACTTGGGAAACACCTTTCAGACATGTCTTCATCCCAGAATTTGTTTTCTAGGCTAAAGCACCTTAAGACAACCAGGAAAGAAGTGTAAGAAACTATTGAAGCAGATAGCCTGGGACAAAACATTAGCTGCTTTACACAACTGGAAGAGGGAGAATGTCTCTCACTGGGAAAGAGAAGGGTCATTCAAACTCCTGTAAATAGGGAAATTCCAAAGCAACTACTAAGCAGAAGTCCAGGATAAGACACAGTGCCAGAAAAAACAGAATGGATCCTGCACTGAGCATTGACCTTGGACAGAATTTCCTGATAGGATGACTAATAAAAGAAAATCTCTCTCATATCATTAGCTTGTTACAATATCAAGAAATTGATAGCTCAGGGAATGAATCCCAGAGTTAACACATTAAAATATTGAAAATGACAGCATGCAACAAAAGAGTACAAGACAAACAAAGAAATAGGAAATGATGTCCTATCCAAAACAAGAGGATAAAAATTCAGAAAATACAAATGAAGGAGATCAAACTTTGGACATCCCAATGACTTAAAAAAAATGATACTGCCCTTTAGCATTTTGGTATATGTATTAGTCAGCCAAAGGGGTGCTAATGTGAAATACCAAAAATGGGTTGGTCTTTATAAAGGGTATTTATTTGGGGTAGAAGTCCACAGTTACCAGGCCATAAAGCATAAGTTTCTTCCCTCACCAAAGTCCATTGTCACGTGTTGGAGCAAGACAGCTGCCGACATTTGCCCAGGGTTCAGGCTTCTTGTCTTCCTC
>JAQZBX010053589.1:0-18846 GCA_029593785.1 Cabassous unicinctus | reverse complement strand
TAAATTCTCTGGTTCACCATTTTCAAAGTCTGTCTTCCATATAACACCAGGAGTTAATCTTGCTAAGCTCTCTGCAACTTTAAAACATGGATTGCCTTTCCTCCAGTTTCCAATAATAGTTTCATCATTTACTTCTAAGACATCGTAGAAAGTCTCTTTAGCGTCCATATTTCTATCAACAGTCTCTTCAAAGTGATCTAGGCCTTTTCCATCAAGCATTTCACAATTCCTCCAAAAATACCCCTTACCCATTTATAAAACCATTCCAACATTTTGGTAATTACAAAAGCACTTCCCCACTCCTCGGTACCAAATTCTGTATTAGTCAGCCAAAGGGGTGCTAATGTGAAATGCCAAAAATGGGTTGGTCTTTATAAAGGGTATTTATTTTGGGTAGAATTCCATAGATACCAGGCCATAAAGTGTTAAGTTTCTTCTCTCACCAAAGTCCATTGCCACATGTTGGAGCAAGACAGCTGCCTATGTTTGCCAGGGTTCAGGCTTCTTGGGTTCCTCTCTTCCTGGGGCTGTGTTTCTCTCCAGGCTTAGCTCTTCTGGTTCCTCCACAAGGTCAACTGTAGACTATCAGGCGAATGGCTCACTTCTCTTCTCCTGGGGCCTTCTTTCCAACATCAAAACTCCATCATCAAAACTGCTTCTCAAAAACTGCTTGCTCTGTCCTTTGCCTTGGCTTTTATATTCGATTCCCCCACCCACCAAGGGGTGGGGCTCAATGCCCTACTGATGTGGCCCAGTCAATGCTCTAATCATAACTTAATCATGCCCAGATTAACAGATCAGTTTACAAGCATGATCCAAATATATCTTTGGAATTCATCATTACATTAAATTGGCCAATGACCACAACCAGAAAATATGGTAAATCTTACATGTCCCTCTCAAAACAGACTACTTAATGCCAAATGGCATATATGTCATGGGCTTACAGAGGTTGTGTTGATTAATGATTCCTATGGAATTGTAAAGGATCGGGCCCTTATAGGAATACCGAAACCTATTAAAAACACAACCATATCTTGGTTCATTAATAATTCAGCTATATTTACTAATGACAGTAATCCTTATTTCTGGAATTTTGTTAATACAGCATTTACTAACAGCTCAATAATTTGGAAAAATTAAGGAAGTTATATCCCACAACAATGGAACAGTAAACTTAACAAAACTCAAAGTTATTTGTGGAAATTATTTTTGGAAACTGGTCCAATTTTTGAATGGTAATAAAACTAATATTACTATTTTCAAAAGAAAATCAACTCAATTTCTTATAGTATGTGTACAAGATCCTATAGTTTTTATCATTGGAAAAGTAACTTTTGGTGAAAGTAACATTAGTTGCTCCAATTGCTCTTTATTTACATGTCTCAAGAATTCATATTTGCAGGAAAATCAAACTCTTTATAGCAAGAAGAAGAAAAGGACTATGGTTATCGGTTTGGATGACCAGACATTGGCAGCAGTCTCCAGAATCCCAGTTGCTGTGGCATTTCCTCAACCATTATTTAACAAGAACTAAAAGACTGATTGGACTTTTAATAACAGGAATTTTGGGACTGATTGGCATCATAACCACTGCAGCTGTCGCTGGCACAGCCCTGCATCAAGGAGTGCAGACTCAACAATATGTTAAGGATTGGCATAAAAATGCAAGTGAGATGTGGCATAGCCAGTCTCACATTGAAATGGAACTGAATAATTGTATGAATGATCTTGAAACAACTATTATACATTTGGGTAATCAAATTTATAATTTAAACTTGTTAAGAGCTCTTAAATGTGATTGGAAAGAAAGTTCTTTTTGTATTACTCCTTTGGCTTATAATAATAATGAACATAATTTGGAAGAAGTGAAAAATCATTTGATTGGATATAAGCATAATATTTCTTTAGATATTTTAGAATTGCAAAAGAAAGCATTGAGCATGTCTGAAAATGAATTGAAAGAAACCCCTGTTACAGAATTTTGGAAAGAATTGTCTGAAAATTTAAATACTATCAATCCGTTTCACTGGTGGTAACAAAAAACAGTTCAAATATCATTTTGGATTCGATTAGGAATTATTTTTATTTGCATTTTAATTGTTTGTATTGTCAAGGGTAGAGTTATGACATATATTCATAGAAAACCTGAAACATTAAATCAGATAAATGTCTTTATGTTAAGAAACTTGGCCATGAAAAACTAACTTTGCATTATTTTGTATAAAGTAGTATACTATTAACACCTTGATCTTAATACTAATTCTCTGCACAAAAATATATTCACTTAAGGAACCTGAAGAAGTAAAAATATTAATGAAATTGCCTTCTATGTAAGAGCTCAAAGACTTGACTGGTGGCCAATGATGGATAAGATTCTCAGAGGAGGACAACCTAAGACAGGCACAGTCACAAGAGCCTATGGAAGAAGACAAGTGTGCCAGGAGGTCACCTTGTATCAGCTTATATAATGGTTCCTATGATCTTCACTGAAAAAATTTAATTAATAAAAAAGGGGGAAATGATGGAGTTTCAATTAAAGGCCATGACTACTGACAGAAAGCAGGTCACCTTGTAATGTAGAAGACACCCTGGAATGTAGGAGACAAGCCCTCCAGTCTCAAGACACTGAGATAAGATCTGATAGGAGCCTAGTCTCAAGACACTGAGATAAGATCTGATAAGAGCCTAGTCTCAAGATACTGAGATAAGATCTAATAGGACCTGGGTGGGCAAACATCCTGAGCTTCTACTGAGTATCTTGTATGTTAGATAAGATTTACAATGTCTGCTACATGCAGGAATGTAAAGAAGAACAGAGCCATTAACCTTTAAGACTTGCTGATTTTAGTAAAATGTAAACGGTCATGTATCTATTGCCTTTGCATATATGCATATGTATTTTCTTTGTTCTAAAGCCAAATAAAAGCCACACTTTATGGTGTGGCTGTGCTCTTCTCTCCATTTCAGATGGAGAGTCCCCTGATCCCAGTTATTTGTTCTCTTTTGTCCTATTCTTTCTCATCCGTGGCACCATTTTCACGGACCCAGTTCCTCAATGTCAACATGAATAGAATTTTAAAAGTACCTCATAAAACAAGAGGAGGTTATATATTCTAAAATACTATAACAGAATTAGCATAATGTCATAGGAATTTTGGAAAAAAAGATGAGGTACTCTGCCTGATGGTCAAAGCTAAGTAATAGAGTAATTGAAGCTTGGATATAAAAATTTATAGAGAGTCTTTTATAAGATTATCCAGTAACAAGGGGAAAAATGGAAAATACCACTGAGGGATAAGCCACTACCGCAGGTACCTGGTCTGGTAGAAGGGAAGGTGAAAACATTCATAATCTAAGGAAATTCAATTTCCCAATTAATTTCTTCACACAATCAAAGCAGCTGAGAGAGTAGGTTTCTCAAATATCTATATATTTCATTGTTGTTTGCTTTGGACCTTTGATTTGTAATACCAGTGTGCAGGTTATAGAATTATAACTTTGAAACTATTTTCCCTAAATTATTAAAGCTCAAAATAATGGCTTAATTTAAACAGATAATTTATTCCAAGAGCATATGATAATATGAAAAACAATAGATTAAATTATTGTTAAATCTAAGGAAGTTTTTAGGCTTCAGAGTAAAAATATACTCAGAAATAGAACTCCATTTCTAACTTTTCCAGAAATTCTTTATCCCAAGCCCCTTCAACTCCAAGACCATACAACAGGAGTGGTGCAATACCTTTTTATCCTCCTTTACAGTCAGTTCCCTTGACACGCTAATTTTTTCAAAGAGTGGTGAAATTCAAATATAATTCAGATCATTACACTCCTGTACTAAAAGAATCAGCAGTTTTTCTCCTACTAATAATGCAAATCACAAAGAATTCCCAAGAACCGCAGTGCCCAATGATGTAGTCCAGCAGTTCCTCTTTTATGCATTATCTGTTCAGTTCTACTTTAACTGCTTCATAAGTTTTCACTGCCCTCCGCTGGTCATCTATAACACTCTTAATTCCAGGATGAGATTTTTAAGAACCATCTACCAGTCAAACTCTCCTCTGCTTCTCACACAACTCTGCCTTCCTCCAAAGCACAACTTGTTTGTGAGAGGCAATGTCATTCTCACCTACATTTGAACTTTGACTTGCTGCACTATTACTGAAACAGGGCCAATGGAAAGCATTCAAGACATGATGAATGAATAATTGGAACCTACAATTATTTATAGTTCTGCCCATAGACAGGCAAACCACTAACTGAATAAAAATTTGACATACTATTTTCATTAATTACTCACTGAGATTTTACTACAGGCAGATATCAACTAAGAAAGTCAATGGAGACAAAGGAAATGCTATTTTCTCATTGGAATTAAGAATTTTGATAAATTGTAATTTTGAAGCATGTTCAAGCTCACGAAAGACCAGTGGCTGAGGTAAAATGGACAGATATTTAACTCTTGTTTCTGCCAACACAGACATTGATGAAGCCAGATTATGTGGGCATCGTAGGAGTTTCTAGAGGACTCAACACATTCTATGATCTCTGTTGAAATGAAAAATGACAATCTTCTTGTGTCCTTGTGACCATGTACAATTTTCCTAATAGTGAAACTTAGAAAACATAATATGTTCCAGCTCTGCAAGGATGCTAGTAAGTCACTATTTATAGAAAAAAAATTCACATTCAGATATTAAATTAACCTGATGAATAAACCATTAGTTAAAAATCCTTATTTAACAAATAGTGAAAAATAATTAAGAATAAAGAGATCATATTATTCTATGTTCATCAAATTATTCAATGTAACAATGGCAAGTTTTTGTTAAGATGGATTTTAATGAGACAACATATTAGTTTTTTCTTTTATGTGATTTAAATATTTTAAAACATTTTAAAAAATAATATATATTTTTATTTTTTTAAAGATTTGTAGATTACATGTTACATAATATATATAAGGATTCCCAGATTCCCCGTTCCCCATACCTCACATATTTTCCCACAAAAATTACATTGTTTCGTAGTGTGATACATTCATTGCAATTGATAAATGCCATTTGGGACATTGCCACTGAGCACAGTTTATAATTTATATTTTAGTTTACACCTCCCACACAGTTCTTTAGGTTATGGGAAGATATATAATGGCCTATATTTGTCATAGCAATGTCATTCAGGATGATTCCCAAGTCCTGAAAATGCCCCTGTATTACACATGTTTTTCCCTCTCTTTGTCCTTAGAACCTCCAGTGACCACTACCTCCATATCAATGTTGTGATTTCTTCCATTGCTAGAATCTTAATACCAGCTATTCCACTCTAGTCCATAGCTCATTCCCCAAACCTGAGAATTCTGAGATGGTGATGTCCACTCCACCTCTAATTGAAATGGGACTTAAATTCCATACAGCCAATGGATGGGACTCTCTTTCTTGAAGTTGTAGGTACTCTTGTTTCCTTGGTGTGGTGACTGCACATTCTCACCTCCTTGTTTGTAGTCTTGGGTGAGTCCAATGAATGGGAGACTAGGTGCAGCAATTCCTCAGATGCTCAGAGTCCAGCTGGCACATGTATAGCCCAAAGTTTTCAGTCACTTGAATGTACACCTACCACCTCCAGCAACAACAAGAGGTTCAAATAGAAAGGACAGATGAGCCATGTGTAGGGAAGCCATAACTCAGTCCAAATCTGTCACTTTCAGAGCACAAACTCCAAAGTATGGCCCATTGTCAAGGTACTAAACCCCAGAGCTAGCTGCTCTCACAATAGGATCTTGGTGTTTCCAGAGCCCTAGGAGTCCCACTATTTGTGGTAGTATCAATTTTGGCAGTCTATGAGATCCTGCTGAGGTGTGAATAAGCATTACATCTTGTATGACTTCCTTACTGACTTTTAAGTCTCTAAGCCATATAAACTCATTTGTATTTACTCTTTGCCCCTTTCATTTGATGTCATTGTCAAGTGCATTGATAGTTAGTGCTTGGTAGTAATCCTTCAGTGCCAGGGAGGCTTATCCCCGGGAGTCGTGTCCTACGCTGGGGGGAATATAATGCATTTATATGCTGAGTTCGGTTTAGAGAGTGGCCACATTTGAACAACAAGGAAGCTCCCAGTAAGTAATTCTTAGGCACTTTACAAAACTAGGCTAAGATGCAATTCCAAGAGCAAAGACTCATAAGCATATTCATCAATCTCAAGGGCTCATCAATGACCATCCTCCTTCGCTAGTCATTGCCACTGTACTTGGGGAATTTTTGCTGATCCCTTAGGAAATGTGGCAGAGCTCTCCAGAATGGGAATTCAATATTCTTTCAGTTATTGTGTGAATCTACATCCACTGTTAAAATATCGCACAAGCATTTGAACACATTTGTATACCTTATATGTCCAGGTGAACTTCTTCCCATATTTCCCCCATCACAGACACCCCACACAAATAATCCTTCCCTGCCCCAGTTGTTATCCTTCTGTCAACATGTAGCAACAGACTTTGTGTTAGGAAATACCCCTTATGGTAACTTGAGCTGGACTCTTTAGAATCTGGTCATTGTAAGCTTCTACCTCAAATAAATACTCTTCAGAAAAGCCTACAGAATTCTGGTACTTTGCATCTGCACCCCTTTGGCTGACTAATACAAAAGGCTTCAGGTTCACTGGACATATATAAAAAAGAAGAATGTGAGAATTGTTTATTCATTTGTTAGTTACCTAATCTGGTTTAGAAGACTTTGCTCCATCCAAACCCTTCATTAATATAGCTAAATTCCTCTTTCAGGCTTTCAAACTCATGAAAGTAAGCTCTAAGTATCATTTTTTGTAGTAATTTGTTTGCAAGTGTCAGAAAGCCAATATCAACATATTAAAAATAAATGATTTTGTTAGCTCACAGAATCTGGTGCATATTTGAACAAAAAAGGCAATATCTTTGATGGAAACTCTATTCAAAGTGTCAGTGCTGAAAAGCCTTTCCCTTTAGTTTTTACAATCTCTTGTCCTTGGATCCACACTCTATTCTAGCCAAACATTCCCCATACATTGGGGCCTCTTGGTCTCTGATGGACCAGGTATTGTATAATTCCCACTTCTTCCACCAAAGAGCAATTACCTCTGAGTCTAAGGTCCAGCTAAGTATCCTAGGGAAAGTCATTGATTACTCTGGATTAAGCTCAGTAACCCTCTGTTTGCAAAATATACATAGCCTGGCAAAGTCATGCTATAATTGATTATTTTGTATAGGACCCATTTTCCTGAAAGATTCAATAATTGACCAAAAATTGGCCTTTTTATAAGACTGCAATATAAATTGTCATTTCAACTTGTACTCTATATAGTTCACTGTGGCCACATTAATGACAAGAACTGTCTAAATTTGTGATCTTCAACCTGGTTCATAAAATATACAGACACCCTAGTTATACTTGGACATATAGATGGAACAGCCCCAGGAGAATTTGAAGTGCATGTGAGCAACTTATTAAATACTGTCCACACAGAAAAATAAAGAAAATAAAAGAGTTACTTTAAAATGATTGATACGTTAATGAACACTGTTGTTAATAGACAAACTCCTTGTGTAAATGATTTCTCAGCTCAAATCTACCAGTTTTTATAGAAATTATTTTATAGATTTTAGATAACTTTCTCATATTTGAGTGTTATTTGTCATAAAACTTGAACTAAAGGCATCGTCAAACAAATGAAGGACCACATCATCACTAATAATTGTATTATTCCCATAAAGATGCCAACAACTTACAAGTATTTTAATTTGCAAATAAAAACATTTTATTCTTTGTCATTTTTATCTTTTAGTTATGTTTTTGTAAATTCTCCTTTTGAACTTCAATTTTGACAATTTCTAGTTTAGTTTTCTAGCATCTAAATTTAGTGCTAAAATGTATACTTTTTTGTTCCATATCTACTGCAGTGTTTTACTAAATTAATTAGGATTATTCAGAAAATCCGAATGCTGACATTTGTAATGAAGATGGCAGTGCAAAAATTGATGAATTTGGAGAAAAGGAGTAATAGAAGAAAAATTAAAGCTTGTTTCTTATATGAAAATTTTTTTTTTCAAAACCCAGGAATTAGTTTTTGAATTAATAATGTTAAGAATTTTACTTCAGTTAGTGAAATTCCCCTGAGACATACATAAATGTGACCTCTGAAATGACATCCTGACACACTTTGAAGTCTCTTAGCGATAAAAAATCTTTTGTATGTAATGTTTCTCCATTTTTGTCAGGGTCTTTTTCCAAATTCATTATTGCTTGGTACATGTTATTAATCCATCTGTGCCAGAGAGGCTCATTGCTGTGAGTCATGTCCCATGCCAGGGGAATTGTAGTGAGTTTATTTGCTGAGTTTAGCTTAGAGAGTAGCCATATTTGAGTAACAAGTAGGTTTTCAGGAGGTAATTCAGGCAATAGACATAATTATGCTAGTTTTCAATTTTGCAATATTAAGGTTCATAAGGATAACAATATCAAGGGCTTGGTGTTTTGATCTCTTTTCTTTTGTTAGGCACTGTTTATGTACTCTAGAGATTTTTTACATTCTAGTTGAGAGTGTAGCAGGACTCACCAGAATAGGAAAATAAAATTTTGTTGGTTATTTTGTGGGTCTCCACCCATTTAAATAACACTCTATGGCCACATAAACACACTGATATTCCACAGAGGCTTGCCCCTGGTGCACATTTCACCACACATCCTCCAACAACAGACAACCTGCACCAGTGTCCCTTCCCTGTGATATTTGCCAAAAAATACTCTAACAATTGTTTTCTTGACAACAGCCCTCAACCTCCCCAGAGTTCTCTTGTCCCTTCCTTCAGCCCTCTCCCAACTCTATGGATAGTCCTACCCACCCTCACAATTCCTCTTACACTCACACTCCAATATCACCTATCCCAACCACACCACTGCACTACCATCACCCCAACCACTGTCAAACCAACTCAATTCACATTCTCATAGATTGTGTCCAGAATGAGCTTTGGCTTACAACATTCTACTACCTTTCTATGTCCTGGTAATCTATATACCAGACTCTACCTTTGTGAGTCTGCTTAATATACTTAGTATGTATCAGTGAGATCTTGTAATAGTTGTTTTTTAATGAATGGCTTACTTCATTTAACATAAAGACTTCAAGCTTCAATCATGTAGTCTTATATATCAATATTTCATTCCTTATTACAGCTAAATATTATTCCATCATATGTATATATCACATTTTGTTTATCCATTCATTTATTGATTGACATGGGTTGCTTCCAATGTTCCACAATTGTGAATAAAGCTGCAGTGAGCAGTGGCGTGCATATATCTTGTTGAGTCCCTGCTTTCATTTTTTCTGTGTATATTTCTAGTAGTGGCAATGCCAGACAATATGGCAATTCTATACTTAGCTCCCTGAGGTACAGACAAACTGTCTTCCCAGCAGCAGTGGATGACTGTTGCTTTTCCTCCACATCTTCTCCAACACTAGCAGTTTTCTATTTTTTAAAGACAACTAGTCTAATAGGTATAAGATGATATCACATTGTAGATTTAATTTGCATTCCCTTAATAGCAGTGATGTTGAGTATCTTTTCATGTGCTTTTTAGCCATTTCTATTTCCTGTTTGGAAAAGTGCTTATTCAAATCTTTTGCTCATTTTTAAAATGGGCTGTTTATTTTAATTTTTGAAATGAAAGGTTTCTTTACACATGCTGGATATTAGGCCCTTTTCAAATAATTGTTTCCCAACTATTTTCTCTCATTGAGAATCTTTCTTGACAAACTCCTTTGAAGCACAAAAGGTTTTAATTTTTAGAAGTCTCCATTTATCTATTCTTTTCTTTTTCATGTTTTGGATGTAAAGTGTTTTAAAACATTTCCTACTAAAAGATCTCATAGATGTTTCTGTACATTACCATCTAGGATCTACTATCTAGGATCTTTATGGTCATGCCCCTTATATTTAGGTATTTGATCCATCTTGAGATCTTTCTTGACTACCATGTAAGGTGGTTATCTTTTCATTCTTTTGGATATGGATATCCAGTTCTCAAGCACCATGTTTTGAGGAGACTAGTCTGTCCCAGTTGAGTGAGTTTGGTGGCCTTGTTGAATATTCATTGGCTGTATATGCATGTGTCTATATCTGAACTCTCAATTTGATTCCATGGGTCAGTATGTCTATCCCTGCACCAATACCTTGCAGTTTGGACCAATGTAGCATTGTAGTATGCATTGAAGTCAGGTAGCATGATTCTTCCAATTTCATTTTTCTTTTTCAAAATGCTTTAGCTATTTCCAAATACATTTCATAATTGGATTTTCCAGTTCAGTAAAAAAAAAAATGCTATTGGAAATGTTATTGCGATGGCCTTGAATTTGTAAACCTATTTACAAATTGGCTGGGACAGGAAACTTAATGATGTTTTTTCCTCCAATACATAAACATAGAATATTCTTTCATTTATTTAGGTATTCTTTGATTTCCTAAAAAATATTGTGTAGTTTTCCATGCATAAGTCCTTTACATCTTCAGTTAATTACTTGATATTTGATTTTTTTGGTTGCACTAATAAATGATTTTTTTCTTGATTTCCTCCTCAGATTACTCATTACTAGTGTACAGCAATGCTACTGATTTTTGCCTGTTAATCTTATGTTCTGCCACTTTACTGAACTTGTTTATCATCTCTTGATACATGAAGCAGATTTTTCAGACTCCCTATGTGTAGGGTCATGCCACTGAAAAGAGTGAAAATTTTACTTCTTCCATTCCAATCTCAATCCATTTAATTACTTTCCCTTGTTTTAGTGTTCAGGCAAGTAAACAAAGCCTCAAACAGGGTGCTCTCAACAGCTATAGATATATCAGTATACTAAAGTCAAGGCACAGAACTCCATGAAATTAGCACCACATCAATGGGTCTCACCTTGAAATCTATGACAACTTATTTCCCCAATGTAAAAGATTCAGACTCATTTAAAATTTGCCTACTCATGATTTTTTAACCCTTTATTTTAACTTATAATTAGCACTTCACCCATTAAATATATATCCCTGAGAATTTAACCTTCAGTCTCTTCATATGCTGGTTGAGCTCTGAATCTCAGAAGAGTAGTGGCCAACACCTACTTTTCAGTTTATTGGACTTACCCAAGACAACGAACAAAAGAGAGATGATGGGCGACACCCCTCCAAAGAAAATCAGAGTGTATCTACAACTGCAATAAAACAGCTCCTTCCATCTGCCTCATAAGATCTAAGCCCTCTCTCATTCTTAGTCAAAGCTGCATTGCCATCTCAAAATCCTTGGCTATAGGAGTGCTTCAATATTTGTTCTTCAATTGTAACAAATGTACTAAACAATTTTAAAATGTTGATAATCAGGGAAGAGATGAGATGGGGGAGAGAGTGGGATATATGTGAACCTCTTATGCTTCCAATGTAATGTCTATGTAATCTAAAACCTCTTTAAAAATAAGATTATTATATTAATAAAAATAATTGGGTGTTAAGGGAGGAAAATACTCCATATATAAAATATGGACTATAGTTAGTTGTAATATTTTGATGATGCTCTTTCATTGTTTGTAACAAATGTTTCACAACAATGGAAGTCTTTGGTGGTGGGGAGATGCATGGAAGACTTGTACTAAGATATGCATATTTGCTAAATGCCCAAATTTTACTATACCCTCATTGTTTATGTATGTTCATATATGAATGATATACTTCAATAAATTTTTTTTAATTGAAAAAAAATTTGGGAAAAACATCCCTACACAAGTATATCAATTGTTAAAGCCCTCTTTTAAATCTCTGGGTGATACACTCTTGCTAGGCCATATACTAAGACTTGTTATGCATTGTATGTACTCATTCCATACTCACAGCTCCCTATGAGTATTAAGCACTATTCCCCTTTCCTTAAGATGAGAAAACGGGATAAAAGAGACTATAATTTCTCCCACTTTATGGAAATGATGAAATGGGTATTTGATTTCAGTCTTGGACATGACAAAGCTAGTGTGGTGGCTCCAGCCTCCATGCTTTTAATCACTGTACTAGACCCCCTGAGAAAGTTCAAAACAATTTTGCAAGGGAGTACATCCTGATAAGTGAACATAGGTTTTTCCAAAGTTATTGAAATATTAAAAAAGGTTCCACAATGCACAGCCTCATGCTAAACTCAGTTTTCTCTTCAGTAAAACAAGGATATTTGCACAATATCCTCCCAGGAAAGTAATTGTGAAGAACAAATTAGTTTATATATTTAGTTAGAACAGTTCCTGCCACATAATAAGCCTGATGGATTAGCTACCATTATATTAGACAGAATGAAATTTAGAGATACTTCAAGAACAAATTATTGACTTCTCTCTGTTGTGATGCTAGCTTACTATTTGTCCCACATAAAATTCTCTCCTGTACAAATAAGAAGATTGATTAATGAGCAGATATTACTTAAAGTCACTGTCCTTTTTTAAAAAAATAATAAATCACACAATATCTGAATGCTGGTTTGTCTCTATTGCAAAATCCAAATAGGTGTCAAAATAAGAGATTTTAATGCTCTTTAAATGAAGATTGAATGCTGCTTCTTTAAAAGCACTTTATCTTTTCCTAGATATTATTTTCTAAATAAAGAAATAGAAGTTAAGATAACTAATTTCATGCAAGCACACCCTTCTAGAAATTGGAAGTAAATGCTTCCATATGAAAATGTAGGCCCAAATACGGTGTGAAATTATTGGTTGGCAAAGAAAAGTGAAGAATTAAAACTCATAGTTTTGGTAAAGGTTGGTGTTGATGGTGTCAAAATATCGTGATTGTAATCAACGTTCACTCAATTGTACTCATTTAAGTAATTAAAAGGGGAAATTTTTCTTTGTATGTTTTTTACCACAATAAATAAGTAAAAATAAAAGACAATGGAAATACTTTTTTAATGCCTGAAAGATAAAACAAAATAAAACAAAAGCTCTAAAACCCAAACACGTATATCCAGAAAATAAAACCCCATATCATAAATGATTTAATAAGAACTTTTCTAAGAAAAACAAGATGAAGAGGTAGTCACCAAAACAGGTAAATAATAAAAATTGTGAAAGGCTGTCTTAAGGTTGATGAAAAATTATTTTCAATGGAATCTTGGGATCTACTAAATAGATCAAGCACCAGAAATGATAAACCAAAAAGCAAATTTGAAAGACTTTATTTTCTTTCTTAACAAATTATTTAAAAAAAACAAGAGCATTATAAAACAAAATTAAAAAATTGTAAGATGTAATAAATAAAATTCAAATATAGAATTCCCTAATCATTATAGGATTTGTGAAAGAAAAAAGTAAAGTAGAAAGTAGGAAACAAGATGTAGGAAATGAGAGTATGGAAATCTTATTGTTATTGAAAGATGGGAAAATGGAGATGTTCTTTTATATTATTTATATTACTTATATATACTCTTATTATAAAATAATATAAATAAATAAAATATTAATATATTTTATATATTATTTATTATTATTTATATTATTTTTATTATGTGAAGGTAGTATAATTAAGAATGTATAATTTTATCACAGAATCAAATACTAAAATGCCATAATATTAATAATAGAAGAAATAAGTGAGCAATAAAATAGTGAGCAATAAAATAATATTTTGTTTAACAATAAAAGAAAAGGAGAGAAAAAGAAAGAAAAGACAAAATATTTGGGAAAAAGTGTAATAAGGATGTGTAGAAAATAAACAAGAAGGTAGATTAAAAAAAATTCTTCCTGAAAGAACATTTTTATATTTGAATTCTTAATTATAGTCCTTGACCATCTCAGAGTTCACTGAGTTACGCAGTCACTCATTTTATCCTCTAACTTTCATTCTAGCCTCATTTCATAGCCAAAATCCAATTCAACCCTGTGCACTCACTTTAGTACTATTAATTGTACTCACATCACTGTACCACCATCACCTCTGTCCATTATCAAACCATTATAATCAGCAAAATTATTAATTCTGCACAGATTCATGTATATCAGTAGTACAAGGTGTTGATAGTGGGGTGATTTATGGGGGGAAAATGTACCTAAAACACACTTCTATGGGATCTGAATATGTTAGTATTGTTATAGGTATATTTTCTCAAAGGAATAGATGCCCAAAGAGCAGCAATCTATTAAAATTCCATCCTGAGGAATACCTGATACTTTCTCAAATAAAATGGCAAAAATCTCTGGAAAATAAAAGCTAAGCCTCAGAAAAGAAAAGAGGCCTATAAGAAAACTCCTTGATCTTAATTCTTGTACATATGAACATTACTCCTGTAAAATTGAAACAGCTTAATTAAAATTAATGCCTAAGAGCAACCTTTGAAAACCTTCTTGTTACTCAAATATGACCTCTCTCTAAGCCAAACTCTGAAAATAAACTCACTACTTTCCCCCGGATATGGAACATGAGCTCCAGGGGTGAGTCATCCTGGCACTGGAAGATTATTACCAAGTGTTAATCAGCAATGCATTTGGAAAAAGACCTTGACCAAAAAGGGGAAACATTAAATTAAAAAAAGAGTATTTATGGCTAAGATATTTAAAACTATTGGGAGTTCATTCTAGAGGTTATGTTTATGCAGGTCACCAACCAGACTCATTAACTGCCAAACAAAGCTTTGAAAAAAATTACTCCTAAGGGTTCTAGGGAGATCTGAACAATGGAGTCAAGGCACATAACACCATGAAATCAACACACACTAGTTGGCTGTACTTGGTAATATATGATAAATTGTTTCACCAATAACATTATTATAGTCATTTATAATTCCCCAACCATGATTCTTCCACTTCTTTTATTTTTACCTATATGTTTCAATATACAGGTTAAGTATATTTCACAAAGACCTAAATCATTGAACTGTTCAAATGCTGGTTGAATCCTGAATCTGAGCAGAATAGCAGAAAACTCCTACTCTCCAGTTCTTCAGTTTTGCTCTGGACAAACAACAAAACGATGATTATGGACAGTTTCTACCACAATAAATGGGAGTCTTTGCAGCTGCAGACAGGAAAATAGTTCTCTCCATCTGCCACATGATATATATATGGATCCCCTCTCAGCATGAAGCTGACAGAGCAGATGTTGTTCCAGGTCACTCATGATTGTGGAATGAATAATCATGGAGGAGTTGTGGCTGTGGGCCAAAGTAGATGAGTTGCTATTGTGGATGTTATCCCTGCTTACTGAAGAACTTTTAACATTGATATAAAGATAGCAGTTGCTAGGTGTTCAGAAGAGAGTGGGGAAATGAATGGGTGGAACAGGACAAATTTGGGACAATGTGATTCTTCTGTATAATAACTGCAATGACAGAGACATGACATTACACATTTGTCAAGTCCTATGGAACTGTACAGCACAATTTCTAAGCCATAATGAAAAGCACAGACATTGGTTAGTAGAAAAGCTTTAATATTTGTTCAACAACTGTAATGTACCACACTAATATAAGATGTCAATAACAAGGGTAACTATATGTGTGGATATGTGGTGGGGTTATGAGAATATCTTCTATTTTCAGTGTAAAGTTTCTGTAAATGTAATATAAAATTTCTATTTAAAAAGTTCAAAAAACCTATTGATTCCTGAATCTCATTAAATATAAATGAATTAAATGTGACCATATATAGGCAGAGATAGCAAGACTAGTTTAAAAAAAGAAGATGCAATTTTATGCTGTCAGCAAAAATGCATTCTAAAGCCATAGAGAGAAAGTAAAAGTATGGAATAAAAATGTACCAGGAGCACGGTAAACAAAACAACCTTAAAATGACCCATGGTGTCAGATAAACCTCATTAAAATTGGAAGATCATTTTAAGAAATAGTGAAGAATATCAAATAATGAAAATTAAATAATTCACAAGGATGATATAACATTCCATAAATAAATAAATATATATGTATGTAATAGGACATCAAAATTCACAAAGTAAAAATTGATAGAACTATAAGGAAAACAAGGAAATCCACAGTAATTATCAGCATAAATTCAATAATCATATAGAAGATTCAAACATCACAATAAAATATTTGAATTAATTATACATTAAAGAGTACATTATTTGGGAATTCTCTTAATTTACAAATGCATATGGATAGTTTATCAAGAGAGACCATAATATGGCCCATAAAAATATCTAAAAATATCACCAAATTTTGGAAATCAAGAAAAATATTCTAATTAAAATTTGTGTTGAAGAAATAATTAGAAAACATATTAAATATATTTTATTGTTTATAATAAAACACATTTTTGGAATGTATCTAAAGCAGAGCTCAGGGGAAAATTATATTTTAAATACCTATGTTAAGAAAAGGAAGCCTTAATAGAAACTATTTCAATTTCCAACTTATGAAACTAGAAAAAGAATAGCATACCAAAACAAAATTATGTAGCAAGAGAACAATATTAAAGATAAGAGCTAAAATTATGATGAAATGGAAAACATACACATTCCACAGGAATTTAACTAAGCAAAAATTGGTTCTTTAGAAAGAATAATAAAATATATTATGTCCTGTTTTAGTTTTGCTGATGCAAAGTACCAGAAATCTGTTGGCTTTTATAAAGCAGATTTATTTGGAGTGAAAATATAAAGTTCTGAAGCCATAAAATAGCCAAATCAAGGTACCATCTGAGGTCCTTTCTCATTAAATTCAGTTACTGTTGATCCTGTTGTCCAGCCATGTGGCAAATCAAGAGGGCCACTGATCTCCACCAAGGTCTCTGCCTTTCCCTGTCCTTCTCTGTTTTCCTGCATTCCTCTTGCTCACATGGCCAAATAAAAAATGTCAGAGTCTTCTTTTTCTGTGTGCATGTCAGACCCAGCAGGTGGGAGGCAGATTCAACCTGAGTCATACCTCTCTAACATAGTCCAATTGAAATGATCTCACACCAAAAGTAATCGATTAGTCAGAAACATAATATTGCTGTTTTTGAGATTCATAAAAGAATTTCAAACTGCCACATTCCCCTCTCTGAACCACAAAAGACATGTTCCTTCCATATGCAAAATACGTTCATTACATCAAAATGTTACTAAAAGCCTTAAATTATTCCAGTAAAAATACTAAGTACAAAATCTCATAGAAATCAGTTTTAGGCATGCAGTTTATCTTGGGGAAAAATTCTCCTCTAACTTTAGACCTGTGATGCATTGAAAACAAATTATCTGCTTCCAATATACAAAGAAAAGAAAGATATAGAATAAACATTTGAATTAACATTGGGAGGAATGGAAAGGAAAAGAGGTATCTTGTCCCAAACAGTTCCAAAAACCAGCAGTGTATACTTCAATATGGTTTTTTTAATAATAAATTTTTTTATTTTTTAAAAAATACTTAGATTACATAAATGTTACACAAAAATTGTAGGGATTCCCATATGCCCCACCTCCCACTCCTCCCACAACCTTCCACATAAACATCCTTCATTAGTGTGGCACATCACCTGCAATAGACATACACATCTTGGGGCTTTGCCACTAAGCATGGAACATAGTTCACATTGTAGAGCACACTGTCTCCCACACAGTTCTGCATGTTACATGGTGATATAAAATGGCCTATATTTGTCATTGCAATGTCACTCAGGATAATTCCCAAGTCCCAAAAAAGCCCCTGTATTACAACTGCTTTTCCCTCTCCCTGCCACTAAAGCATCCAGTGGCCACTGGCTCCACATTAATGTTGTAATTACTTCCTTTGTATGAATCACAATATGTCTATAACAGAATATCAGTAAGTCCACTCTAGTCCAAGCTCTTCCCCCAATCCTGAGGAGTCTGAGATGGTGATGTCCACTCCACCTCCAACTGAGAGGGGATAAGATAGATGGGATTATCCCTCCTGGAGCTGCAGATCCTCTCCATTCCCTGGGATGGCCGTAGTCCATCATCATCTCCCCACAAGGTGTCCAAGGTGAGTCCATTGAGTTGTAGAGTAGGAGTTGCAGCTCCACCAAGATTCCTGGCACAGCTGGCACATGGACAGCCCAAAGACTCCGGTCTCTGGAAGTACACCTACAAACTCTGACACCACATATAGGTTTGAATAGAAGGGACAGATGTACCATGTGCAGGGAAGACTTATTCAGGTCCAACTCTGTCACCCTAAGGAGCAAGGATTCCAAAGTAGGGCCCACAGATAAGGTGCAAAACTCTGGGGCTAACTACCCTGATATAGGACCTGGGTATCTCCAGAGCCCTCAGGAGCCCCTCTGTTTGGGGTGTATCCACATTGGAAGACTATGAGGTCCTATTGAGATGTGAATAAGTGTTACATCAGGAATGACCTCCTGACTCACTTTGAAGTCTCTTAGACATATGAACTCATTAGTCTTTACCATTTCCCCTTTATATTTGAGTTTTTTTTCCCATTGTATTGCCCATTGTCACTTGTTAGTAATACCTCATTGACAGGGAGGCTCATCCCTGGTAGTCATGTCCCACACTGGGAGGAAGGTAATGTATTCATATCCTGAGTTTGGCTTAGAGAGAGGCCACATTTGAGTAACAAGGAGGCTTTCAGGTGGCAACCCTTAGGCACCCCATAACAGTAGGCTAAGTTTCAATTACAAGAGCAAAGATTCATAAGGCTAGTAATCAATAACAAGAGCCCATCAGTGGATCATCCTCCTTTGCCAGACACTGCCCCTGCACTTGGGGGACTGTTGCTACTCTCTTGGAGAATATGGCAGTGCTCTGCAGGATGGGATTTCAGTATTCTCTCATTTATTGAGTAGTTCTCCACCCACTGTGACCATGCCCCATTAGCATTT
>JAQZBX010053588.1:0-12209 GCA_029593785.1 Cabassous unicinctus | reverse complement strand
CAATTCACTATTGCTGGAGTTAAAAGACAACTAGTCTGACAATATGTTGTAAGGAAATCAAATGAAGACTCATGGAAGCCCAGTGGCTTTCTTGGTTGGTATCAAATAGGCATATCTGACTCATAAGGAATGAAGAAGTTCCTGGAACACATGGTATATGAGCAGTGGCTTTTAAATTCCTTAATAATAGATAATACTTCAGTTCTAAAATCTTATTCCCATCTAAATTTCTTCACTCAATTTCTTCCATATGCTCAGAAAGTAAGTAAAGGCATAGATAAAATTTCAATGACTGGGAGGCAGATGTGCCTCAGGAAGTTGGGCTCCCTCTGCCATGTGGAAGGCCCGGATTCGGTCCCCAGGGCCTCCCAGTGAGGGCGAGCTGGCCTGAGCGAAGTGCTGGCGCAGCAAGATGACGCAACAGAAGGAGACACAGAAGAGAGACAGTGGGGGACACCACAGACCAGGGAGCTGAGGTGGCGCAGGAGAAATAAGTTAATTAAAATATATCTTAAAAAAAAAATTTTCAATGACTGCAGTGGCATAACATGAATCACAGGAAAAAAGCGAACACCTTTGGCTAAGGGAAGCAGCAGTATGTACAGTCAGTTATTAGACCATTTTGTTATTAGATTTCTAACGTAACATAATGTATATTTCTTTTGAGAAGATAGAAAAATTCAAATAGACTCTACTTAGTACTTCTTTATAATTCTGAATCAAATCAGAATGCTGCTAATATTTTAATTGAAGAAAAGAAATTAATTATAGATTTAAAATAACTCATTAGAAGAAGCCTGAAAAAATCAGAAATGTTCATTAAGAAACCATCCCAAATGATTAGGTTTTCCTTACTTGTAGCCAAGCTGTCGACAGATCACAGCTGCATCCGTATCAGTCCATCCATCATCACAAATTGTTCCCCACTGGCCATTGATAAAAACTTCCACTCGTCCTTCTTTCTTATTTTCTCCATCCATCAGTCTGATAGGAAAATCTAAGTCACAATTCAAAGTATTACAAAAGCTAAACAATCAAAATGATGCTAAAGCATACGAGACTTTACAAAATACAATTACTTTTATAAAACAGCTATAAAATAAGCTTGGAAGTACTGTTTTTGAGAAAGAAGAGATATCAATAAAGAATTATATCCACTTTTATGCTATCTTTTGAAGCCTTCAGGTCAAAGTTCTCATGAACAAAACATCATTTGATAAATGTTTAAGTCAATCAGATTGACTTAAATTGAAATTACTATGTTGACATTTGTTAAATGAAAGAAAATATTGTTGGCGGCAAGGGCATATCCTACTTTTATTCCTCTGATCCATTTTTACTTTTCCATCCCTCTTCATCAGCCCCCAGAGTTTTTGGCTCCCTGGTTTCTATCCCTGCTGATGCTCATCTCATGGGAGAAGCAGTATAGTAGATTCACTAAAGCAAATTAGTTAAAAGAGTGGATGTTCCAGAATTGGACTGCCTGGGTTCAAATCCCAGATCCACTACTCACCAGCTCTGACTTTGTGCAAGTGACTTAAACTCAACATGCCTCAACTCGTTCACATGGAAAATGGGTATAATAATTGTAGGTACCTAACAGTGTTGTATTTGTAAATTTTTTTGAAAGAATTGCATGGCACAGGATAAGCAGTCAATAAACATTAGCTATTTTTAAGGTCAGATATCACTCAACTAAAAGTTAGGTATTTTGAATAATAATCTGCCAAATAATTTCTTTGTGACCTTGAAAAAGTTACCTAACCTCACTCATTTCCAACAAAATGAGTAAAGAAGTCTGTGTAACAACAATAGTAAACACATATCTCATGCTTTTCAGGAGCTAGGTGTTCTTCTAAATGTGTACTAATGATTTCTAAGGTACTTCCAACTCTTACGTTCAGTGACTTTAAAACTAAATGTCACATAATATTTCATCGTGTGAATAGACCACAGTTTGTTTATCCATTCGTCTGTTGATGGACACCTGGTTGTTTCCAACTTTTGGCAATTGTGAATAATGTTGCTATGAACATCAGTGTGCAGATGTCTGTTTGTGTCACTGTTCTCATTTCTTCTGGGTATATACCCAGTAGTGGTCGTAAAGCATATGGCAACATGGATGAACCTGGAGGACATTATGTTGAGTGAAGCAAGCCAGACACAAAAGGACAAATACTGTATGGATGCGTTACTATGAACCAAATATATTGTGTCACATATTGTTTGATTCAAAAACAACAACAACAACAAAAAAAAAAACCACAAGAGGAGAAAAATTATCCCCTGCAGTACCAATTCTTTGAGTGGAAACCTTGCTTATAAATGATAGGATGAGATTTGACCCAATAAAAGAATCTATTTTAATTAAAAAAAAAACAAAACTAAATGTCACAAATACTGTTTTCACTTATTCATCTACGGTTGGCTGAGTATTTTGCAGTCTAGTTCTAGAGGAGACACTGTTTAAGGTGTCTAGCCAGCTCTGATGACCCCCTCATTCACAGACATGTCCACAAACTCCCAATGTGACTTCACTCCACTGTTTACACTTTACCAGACCAGAATGGATTCCTAATCAATGCTAGGCCAAAGTAATTTTCTCTTTTGGCTATTATCCAAACTGAGATGATATAAATAGGAAATAAAAGGTATCAATCTCTCATTAGTGCATGGGAAACCAAGAAAGTCAGCTTGCCAAGAGATACATGAATGAAGCTGATGTAGAGAGCAAAGAGATCATTCAACTGGGATTCTTGGTGGCTTCCCTGATCCTAGCTCTATGACCTCATAAAGCTTAGCTATACTTAGGTTCCACAAGCTACCTCAATATCCTTTTTTCCCTTAAATTAGCTCTAATGGTTTCTGTTACTTGCCACCAAAAGGCCCTTGGTTCAAGCCAGTTCCATCCAGGTGTTTTCTAAAGGTGTATCCAAATTAAATTTTTTGCTTATTTGTTTATTTTTCAGGTACCGGGGCCAGGGATTGAACCCAGGACCTTGTATATGGGAAGCTGGCACTCAACCACTGAGCCACATCAGCTCCCCACAAATTAAATTTTAATGGTCACAAATTTAAATCTAGAAAACTAGAACATATAAATGTTCAGAATTTTTTAAATACTTATCTCATTTGGGTGAAGATTGCTGAGACTCAGTAACAGAAAAAAATGCAGTCAGTAAACATTAGCTATTTCCTAAAACAGTTGGGTGATCAACAAAAAAATAAAAGGTTATTTTTCTCCCTTTCTTGTGAGTTTTAAGAGAAACAATTAATATAAATTGTCTCTAGCATTGTGCTTGGCAATAACAGTTGCTCAACATTCCCTTCTTGAGCAACATACTATTGGCATTTGTATTGTTCATTCAATCAACAAATATTTATTGAATGTCTGTTCTGTGCACTGCTTAGTATTAGCTAAAACCTAAGATTTTAGCTACATCATAACACAGTATATTTGAAACTTTATCTTTCTTATTTCTGTCTCCTGAAACTTAGGGGTTCTTTGAAAGATGAAAAACACTAAAAAGTGATCCCAAAGACCAAATTAAAACATGAAACTATTTTCTTAACGTTTTCTACTTTTACATTTTTGGCTCTTTGGTCCAAAATTAAGAAAACATATGCAGATGCAATTAGACCTCTATGTTCTACTCTAGTAGTTTTGTTAGTTTTTTCATGAATCTTAAAAATTAGAAGGATTTTATTAAAAATAAAATGATTTTTAAATAAAAATTATCTTATTAAATAAAATGAGGGAGTGGATGTAGCTCAAGTGGTTGAGCGCTTCCTTCCCATGTATGGGGTCCTGGGTTCAATCCCAGGTACCTTCTGAAAACAAAGGGAAAAAAAATTTTTTTTTTTTTGTAGAAAATAAAGTGTTTGTAAAACAAGTGTATGCTTATAAAATACAATTCATAAAATATTTCTGAGCCAAATTTTAGCCACTCATTTTACAAAATCATTGGATTTCCTATGCTTAAAAGAGAGTTGGATGACAAAAGTCATTCTATCTATACCATCCCACTGGTTTTTTTTGTTACGGCAGTAATGATATAAAATATATTTTATTTCTAAGATCTTAAATACAGGTAAAGTATTTGGGAAAACTAAACAGTCCTATAGGTATATAGCATTTTTATTTATATATCCCAAACTTCAATTTCTAGCAGAATTTTCTTTATTTTAGTTTTTTCTTTTACTTAATACATTACCTTTAGAAAATAATAGTTTCCTAGAAAAAAATGTTAAAATCTAGCATAAATAAGAATTAAAAGTCTAAGTTTATATGGTAAAATTGAGTATGAGATAAAACTCCTGTAAAAGAAATCTTGGCTAGGTCTTAATTCTTTGAACTTTAGAATTAAAATATTAAAAAGAGAAATCAGCATAATTACCATCCCAGAAATTTCTACCAATTTATATAGGCATTAGCTTCATTCTTACTAGGATTACTTTTACTGATGTAGAATTTTTGTTTTTGAGTATCCAAATTCAGTAGCCGCAGTTCCTTCTACCACCACCAGTGTAGAAAGTGAAGTAGGTCTCATCTTTGGCTTTTTAAAAGCCAAAGTGTCTATTGAGCTATAACAAACTTTTTTAGAGCAGTTTCAATCACAGTTAAAGTTAAGGTCCAGAAATTACACTTCAAATAGTTGAAAATAATCATAGTCCAATAGCTCATTATCATACTGCCAAAGAAGTAAGACATCTCCATCGTTTCTTAAATGCTGTTGTTTATATCACTACTCCATGATCTCCTCTTAAACACACAGCACTTTTTGATCAGTAAGAAAGTAATGATCTCTTTAAATGAATAAATGGTAATATGATTCTATCCCAAAAGGATATCTGGCTCAGACATAATGTTCTTTGGACAAATGACTTTAGTTAATAGACACATTATCAAGATGAAAACTAAAGAGAGCAATAATAATGATCACACATTTTGTTAATAATTATCACTTTTGGCTCTTTTAATTAAAAAATACAACCAGGACCCTAGAATTAAAAAGACTTTCAGGAGAACAGAAAAGTTTAGCTGTCCTAACCATATGGATATATTTATCCACATAAGCCTTCAGGGAACTCAGATCACTGTATTTTGTCACCTGGAGCACACCTGAATAGACCACCTGTTACCCAAATACCGGCTACCTGGGGCGGAAAGGATCCATTTCTAGCAAACCACATGCAGTCATTCATTACATAATCCTGGGAGGATCGTAAATCCTCCCTAAGAAGGGGAACAAAGGAGAGGGAGAACAAATGAAAAGAAAGAAAATTGGAAATGAGACCTGTAAGAGATGGAGTAAAAAGGTTGTGTTTCTACTTGATGTCATCCTAGAGAGTGAGTAACCATGATCTCACAGTTTACAGTACAATGCTTTGGCAACCACATGCTTTGACAAATATATGTATGCAATATGGTTAGTACTCAACAGTGAGATTCAACGAATGTTCTTTATATTAAAACTTTAGGATTTAAGCTTCACTGCCTTAAAATAGGAGGATGCAAGAAGGTTGATTCAACCTTGAGGTAAAAAATAAGGAGCACTTGTGATTATTTCAGCAAATCAGTACCCATCCACACACAAAAATGTGTGATACATGTACACTAGATAGATATACACTAGAGCTGTGGTAGCATCCTCGCAAGTCTTCTGAATATTTCTACCTATTATTTTTCATTCATATTTATTCTACCCTCCTCTTCAGATGTTAAGTTTTTCAAGGATGTTCAGTTGCCCTCTGCTCACAAGGAGATCTTAATTTATAAATATTAAGACTGTGAGAGGTGTTGGTTCACTTTTATTAGACTACAAATCTGAAGAAATTTGGAATTGAGGAGTTGCAAAGATCGCTGATGGGTTTCTAGAATAACAAGGTGTCTTATAAAGATGGGTGGGCTATTATTAACAGCAATGAAGCTCCATTTAGGAGCCCACTGAAAAATGTGAAAGATCTCAGGACAGGAAAGGGATGGCTAGGGACATTTAGTCTCAGGACTAAAGAAGAAATGAATCATGGGGAAGGAGGTGTGGCTATATATTATTTGTAATTCTGTTCCTAATAGCTTATTAGAATCCAAGGTAAATAAGAATCAGAATAGGTGACCAAGGAGTAGGGGATGGACACTGTAGCTTCTTTATTCCACATTTTAGGTACATATGACTATAAACTTTGTAAGTGAGAAACTTAGGCTTCTGAGTGAGGAAATAAGACTTTAGGGATAGAAATTTCATAATACTGGTGGAGAGACACAAAAGACTATTTTTCTGTGCATAAAATTACTGAATATTAGAGTTACAGGACATGTACTTTTAAAAAGCCAAAGAAGACAACTACTTCACTTTCCAAGCCAGTGGTGGTGGAAAGAGCTGTGGCTACTGAATTATGGATACTCAAGATCTGCAATAGGTTCTCACCCATGGAGAGTCTGTGTCCACTGCCGCCAGGGTAGCAGGAGATACCGACATCTTCCCGATGGCTGCAGTCGTGCCTTCCCCACTGTCTCCTGGAACACTGAAGGAAACGAGTTTCATTTCCTGAGCAGCTGATGTCATCCAACCAAATGGGCCCTGTGCTTTCTTCAAAATGGATTGCAGAGACTTGTTTGCCATATCTGTGGCAATAAAATAAACATTTTGCATAGAATTACTGTCTCATTTCAAGAAACCACAAAAAATAAAATAAACAATCTAATTAAGTGTGATGACATCAGAGGATAAGTATTCTTTCTCCCACGTTGAGGACTAAGTTCTAAGAGCAGTGTTCAGTGTTCACTGCGTCTCAGATTTTGATCATCTTAACAATTTTTGATTGATTCATAGGGTAGCCAATGGATACTTAATGCTTTTAACTCACTTACTCTTTGTGTTTTGTCTACAGTTTAACCCACCTACCAGAGAGAATGCAGAAAAAGAGATAAATCTCAAATTCTTGAAATCAGTACAGTGCCATGGAAGTAACACTGTGAACCAGAGAGTGAGAAAACTCATCTTGGGTCTGCCTCTGATGAGCTAACTGAGTGCATTTGATGTTATCTGTTTCTCTAAGCCTCATCAGTATCCTCTTCTCCAAAATGAAAAATGTGTCTTTGTTCAGTGATTCCTCAAGCACTGTACCCACTCCACAATAAAACAGGACCTTGTACATGGTAATCAGGCGTTCAACCACTGAGTTACATCCACTCCCCAAGACAAACATTTTAATAAATTAAAACAATGCCATTTAAAATTAACAATTCTAATTAATTTTTTTCTAGAAAAGTGATTAACCTACATCCTTTATTGCTTTTGTTTCAACTTACACCATTTTCCCACAAAATGCATCAAACTGATCATCAATGTGTCCATATCAACTATACAACAGATAAACAGGAAGTTTTCTTACTTTGGGATTTCATTTGTACAAAGAAACTAAGTGTTCACCTTCTTTCTCAATCTTAAAGAATATTCTCTTTCAGAAATTCATATGTAAACCAATAGTAAAAGTAGTACATACTTACACTACCTTCTAAAACAATTAGAACTTTTAGCACATATTATTGAGAACAGTTTTAGAACACTAAGTTCTAAAACTCTGTATACAAGGAAAACTGAATGAAGTTGTGAAACAAAATAAATAATATATGCATAAAAAGCCAGTGTCACTCACTTGTTTTCAATAATAAGGAAGAAAATATAAGCAGAAATAATAAATAATAGAAGTTATGAATCTCTAAATCTGTGAAAACAGGGTACAATTCCCAGAGATTTACTTGAAAATGAAATGGCATTTCTTAAGTAATTCTTATTAACAAACTATCTTTATTTGGCTGCTAGGTCATATAGTTTGACCCAATAATTACAATAACTGCATTTCCCAAGAAAATTCAAAATAATAGGAAATTATGTGAAAAAGAAAAGAAATTATGTGCCATATAAATCATACTATAAATAGTATGATTTATAACAGGAAAAATTAAACAATCCTTAGTATTAAGTAAATTATAGTATGAATATTCGATGAACATTATGTTATTAAAAATTATGACTACATGGCAATATAAAGGTGAAAATGCAGGATAAAAAATTATACATCCACCACTAGAGCTGATATAAAGTTATACACACAGGTTATAACAGTGATGGTATAAGAATAGAAAAATTGTGGGTAATTTTTTTCTTTTTTCTCTTTTCCAAACTTTTTATATTATAGTATAGTATAGTATAATATTATATTACTTTTATAAATTTAAATATATATGTTTAAACAAGGCCTTGCCTAGCATGAATATGTACATGTTTAAGGTTTAGTGAATGCTTGCAGTTAGCTCTATCTCAAGCTGTAATGAAATAATTTTGCCAATTGTTTTAAAGCATGAGACATTTCTCTCAAGCATGACATAGAAATAAGGAAGGCAAAAAAGAATAGGCATTCATGGGCCTCATTTAAATATTAGCTCAAAGACATCATTTGCAGTTACATCCAACCAACATAAGTCTTTACGCTGGAATGCATTATGTGTGTGACATGAAATATATTTCCCAAAGTATAATACTCAACTTTTAAGAGAGTGAGGTCAAGGGTGAGTTCTGAAGGTCATCTCATGACAAGAGGGCTATTTTTCTCAAATAAAAGTGATAATTATAACCACATGCTGAGAGATGCAACGATGTAACACCAAAGCATTTGACACTGGACCTCTTTGCAATTTTAGACACAATGATGTCAGAACTGACAACATCCAATAGTAATGATGTATCAGAAAAAAAGCCAGCATTCAAAGTATACAGTCTTACTTGAAAAGACACAAAAGGGCCTAGAAGCTACCCATGGTTTCAATCAATTATTCAAGAAGGGTGGTGGAGGCAGGAAAGGTAAATGAGAAAAACAGCAAGAGATGTTTATTCATCATCTTAGAGTATATAATTGTTTTTTATTGTTGTACTTCCAGAGATGGATAGATAGATATCTAGATGGATGGCTGGATGGATGATGGCTGGCTGGCTGGCTGGCTGGCTGACTTCCTGGATGATGGATAGATAGATGGATGGATGGATGGATGGATGGATGGTTGGATGAATAGTCAGACAGACAGATAGCTAGATAGATGATAGCTAGATAGTAGACAGATGAGAGACAGAGTTCTACTATTACAGAAATTAGAAAACTTGCAAATAGGGATTACAGAATGAGACCTTAAAAAATGTAAAGTTAGCAGTTAACTGCGTCATATAATCAGGTCTTACTTAAATCCCAGCTGTCGGCACACAATGTATGTATTCAGTTCAGTCCAGCCGTCATCACAGACAGTGCCCCAGCGTCCCTTGTAATACACTTCCAGGCGACCCTCATGGCTGCCTTTTCCACCTGCAAGTCTGATTACCCCATCTGTGATGAAAAGAAACAGAGAGACTAAGTAAACCAGTTCTCACAAAAAAGGCAGAACCGAATTTTCATTTCACCAAAATAATACCATATTCAGGCCCCTCTCTAGGTCTTTCGTTAACCTTCTATTAGGACTTTGCCTATGAAGACCTGAGGTCACGGAATTGTTTCTGAAGTTTGACATAATGCATATTTGTCCTAGTAACATATTATTTCTGTTTTATTTGTACTCCTTTTCTCTGAGTAGAAAAATATATTGTAATATAGTTTCAAAGTAGCTATTTCCATTTCTCTGGATTTAATATTCCATAAACTTCCTATAACTTCAATCTCTTTAAGTCTGAACAATATTGGTCCTTTAAATTTTAAAAGTAAGAAAAATATAACTTAGAAATAGTTCAAAATATTAACTGCAAATTAAAATATTGAAATATGAAGACAGAAAAAGCTCTTCTGACTAAAGAGTAATTTTTCATGTCAATTCATTTATTATTCCTTAGGCATTCATAAGTTATACAAACAGGAACATTTCTCTCTCTCTTTTTTTTTTTTTAAGATTTATTTATTTACTTTATCCATTTTAAAGCCCCCCTTCCCCATTTGCTGTTTTGTGTCCATTTGCTGGGCAATTCTCCATGTCTGTTTCCTGCCATCTCTTCTCATCCTCCTCCTCCAGTCTTCACCAGGATTCGATCCTGGAGACATCCGATGTAGGAGAGAGGTGTTCTGCCACCTGCGCCACCTCGGTTCCTGATTTTTGGAGCTTTTGGAGCATCTCGTCTTGTCTCTCCCCTGCGCCTTTCTCCTGTTATGTCATCATCTTGTTGCATGGCTCCCAGGGCCTGGCGGCTCACCAGCACACAGAGCCTGGCAGCCCATGCGCCTTCTATATATATATTTTTTTTATTTTACCGGGAGGTCCCGGGGATCGAACCCAGGTCCCTCCATATGGCAGACAGACGCCCAACTATTTGAGCCACATCTGCCCTCCATTGTTCTTTCATTGATAATATAGATCTGAATTTGAATCTTAAGAACTCAAAGAATAATTAATTCCCAGGTAATTCTGTGAAGAATTTCCAAGCAGATATATAACACAATAAATTCATCCCCTCCAAAAAAGCAGATTTAAAAGCCACTTCCATACAAAATAATCCAAACATTCCTCCAATGAGACTTGAGTAAAGGACATACTTTTCATGAATCTCTGGGAACTTTTAAAGCTCTTGAAGTTCTCTTATCAACAACAGACCAATTATTAATATCATACTTTACAGTTTGCAAAGCACTGTTACACATATTACCTTATTTGACCATCACAGTAACATTACAAGGCTGATAGAGCAAGTATTATTATCCTCATTTGAAAGAGGAGGAAACAGAGGCTCAAGAAGATGAACTGCTCCAGCTAAAATCCTAAAAAATGATTGGGGACCAGGAAGCCATGTCTTCTTTCCTGGCCCAAACCTCTTTCACTACTAAAAAATTGTCCCACATGTACTGCTATTAACAGTAAATACAAATGATATAGTTTTCTTGTATATGAATGCATTATTCTGCTAATAAAAACAAAAGCATGTGTTGAACTAAGTTAATAGGGCATAAATTCAGTACGTGGCAGGTTCTAGGAAGTCTTTTCTTTGATTTTTTTATTTTAAAGAAATAATTAAATCAACTTTTTTCCCCCAAGTTTTTCTTACTATGGAAGCAATTGATTTGTGATCTGCAACTTCCTTTGCCCACCCATTTCCCTCTTTTTCTCCCCAAATATGTAAATACATACACACACTCCCATTTGCACTCACACATGCCTCACTTATATAATACATGACGTTTTGACAGGCATGCTCTGATTTGGGAAAACAGCAAAACTAACTTGGTCTTTAATTGTATGCTTTAATCAATGATCCCATCAATACAGTTTTACCAGCTATAAGCACATTCTGAGAGCCAAGACAGATTAACAGATAAATCAACTAAAAATAAAATTATAACACTTAACATCTGAAATTTACCATCACATACTGATTTTGATTATTGAGTACTTCATATTGTGACAAAATCATATGTTCTGAACTAACTTTACAGGACTATATGGCCTTAAAATTAAAAGTTCAGAAATATATATGAATAAGGACATAGCATTTTAATTTCCAATTTGGCTTAGAATTTTTGTTTGTTTTATTTGGAGACTTTATTTATTTGTTCAATTGGTAATAAATATCACTTAAATTGAGAAGGGCAGTTGTGGCAAGCCCAAATGGTGCTGGGGGTAAGGGTTGGCATATTAATGGGGTGAAATCTTTACCTGTTAGAGGGGTGCAGGACACTCCAGCATCCTCCATATGACCACAATTATGTTCTCCCCAGGGACTCTTTGGACACTGCTCAATAGATAGCTCATTCCCAGTGCAGCGTACTTCATCCAACATAATCGGGCCAGATCCTTCTCCAAAATATGCTTGGTTCCATGCTTTGGCAATGCCACTGAACAAAACATAGGAACATAAGATTTCTGGATTAAGCATCAAAGGTTTGGTATGGCTAGCTTCCTTTGCCTCTGATAAAGATATAGTTATGATTAATCCACACTTTCCTTATCCATTCATTCCATAAATCATGCATATATTCTGTATTTTGTTGTTTTAGTTTCTTTTTATATTTTCAGCTATTAACCATGTTTCAGAGACTGCTACCTATCCCTCAATATGTACTCTCCCTGTTTTTGTTAGTAATGGGGCCCCAGATTTTTAGAAGGGCAATGACTACCTACAACAAAGGTTATACCTCCCAGCTTCCCCTCATTCCAGGTGACTGAGTTTTTTTGTTTTTGT